>JXSR01S063335.1:70205-86336 GCA_000969725.1 Ophiothrix spiculata
ATAGTGTTACATGTATTTTAATGTACTTATAATGAAATATTGAATTTCGTGATCTCTAGAGGGTATCTGGATAGATAACAAATTACAAACCTACTCCTAGGATAAAGAAACTTGACACAAACAATGGTAGATTCGTTTGTGCAACCGCGGTATTATTCCAATCTTTTGCTAAAGGCGCATTTGTGGATAAGGTTGCAGCAAGTCGATGTAAATGTCGCTGAGTTGTTGTCTTTTATTACATTATACTAAGAGCTTATTGAAAGAGGTTACTTACAGCAGATCTTAGCTATCTTAGATTGTTGTTTTCTGTTATTCTTGTTGATAAACATTTAAAAATTGTAAATGCACAATTAAAAAAACGTAATTTTGCAATCGCTAAATTTACAGGAATCTCCGTGTTGTTGTGTTGTTGTTTTTTTGGGGGGAGGGTTAAATTTCATTTTATTGAAGGAATATCAACTGCTTTTGTTTTTCATCCTTCATTATGTTCAGTTTACATAATATATTTAACAACAATCCTTGTGCTATTAACTATTTTGTATGCTGTGCACTGTTAGAGAGAAAAAAGTTTAACGGTGTATTACCGGAATCCTAGCTGCCGGTGTAATGAGACTGAGTGTCTCCCACAACCAGCAGTCTGGGTCTAATTGAACTACACGGAATAAGTCGCAATCAATAACGTATTGATCGCACATGTACGAGTACGCTCTACACAATTAGATAGTAACTAAGACTCTCAGTCACACGGACGCTGTATTTCATTACACCGGTACTACGCCGTAAAAATAGAGATTAATTTCGGCATTATATATGAAATATTAAAAAAAAAAATTTCCTTTTCTGACATTTTCAATATTATATCGTTATAATCCGAAATTTGTTCACCTTGAACAAAAAAAACCCGTTTTTTAACGTTTTATGTCTTTCAACGGTATTATATTGGCAGATGGAATTTAGGTAAAAAAACCCGTCAAAACGGGAACATTTCTAACAGTCTGGTCACATGACGTTTCAGACACTTTAAAGACACTTCAAACTCAAGCGGACAACCGCCGTGGCGGATGTCCGGTTCAAACCAGCTGCTATATCTTTATATCTTAACAGCCCAGAAATGTTTTGCTTTTTGGTAAACAAGGTTAGGATAGGTTATAAAGCGGTCTTTTATAAATTGATGGTGTAGCGTAGGTTTAAATACACATCGTCTTGCGATGTAAGTATGTATCTTTTTATAGTTAACTGCATAATTATCGACAAAAATGATTAGAAAAATCAGTGTAAGGATAAATATCAGTTTTAAACATGAAACATCTTTGATCCCAACATTTTTATTTATTGTGTCTATACTCTTTGATCATTTAAAGGCATGTCATCACCAAAATTGTATAAGGACATAGTTAAGAAAAATAGACACGTCAACAATAACCAGTAAAAAAATGAAATATGAAAAACTATGGGGACTCTCTTAGTTCATCAACTGCTCTGAGTGAGCATGCGGATTACACGTTAGAATTTTACATGTTTGACTCTTATTTTTCAGTTAATTTCAAGCTTGACATCAATACCCACTCGTCGAGGCTGTGCGGAACCTTAGTGAATAATAGCCGTTAGCTGAAAGGCAATATAGATTAAAAACTGACTGAAGAAAAACCCTTATCCTGCCTTTATCTCATCTGCCAGAAAGCTCTTCTTATGTGATGACACTTGTTGGATACTAAGCTACAGCCTGACGCATAGATATACACAGTGAATGGACATTTTTGATGCATTTGATGTCAAATATACGAAGAAATGATGCATAGTTTTTAAATATTTGCATTTCAAAGTATCTGTTAATCCTCGTCTGACGGAAACATGGTTAAGCTATTAGATTTGACACTTGAAATACCGAGTCCAAGAGGTTAAGCTTAGGCTAAGCTTATTGCAGTAAAACAACAATGGACTAAATGGGCCAATATTGTAAGCTAACTCCATATAAAATCACTGCTTAATGTAGTAGTTTATACTTGTAGCTTGGTGTCAGGTCCAGAATTTCCTCATATTACTTCTCACAGTGTTAAATGCCAAAAAGTGCCCACAGAAATTACAATTTTGTGTCATCAACCACTAACAAACGCTTTCGTTACCGACCATGCATGTTTAAGAAAATGGCCGACCAACAGAGATGGAGTTGGATTCCAGAATGTTGAATATACAGAAACATGCAAGACAATACGGAAGAAACTTAGACAAGACATAAGAAAATACAACACCCTGAAAATTCAGGAAACAATAGACAACAATAGAAGTTTGAAGAAAACAAAACAGAGACTGGCTAGTGGAAAGCAGAAAATAACATCTCTTCTTGACAAAAAATGGGACAGTAATCACAGAAAATACACTGCTTAATGTAGTAATTTATATACTTGTAGCTCGATGTCAGCTCCAGAAGTTCCACATATTACTTCTGATGGTGTTAAATGGCAAAAAAGTGCTCACAGAAATGACAATTTTGTGTCATCAACCACTAACAAACCTTTTTGTCACCGACCATGCATGTTCAAGAAAATGGCTGACCACAGCCTCGTTTTCAAATTTCGTATTTGACTCAGTAATGTATGTAAATGAGTCAAAAGTCGTTATTGACTCACAATTATCCAACAAGTGTCCTTATACAATTTTAGTGATGACATGCCTTGAAATATAATTGCTTGAAAGTTACCTTCGCATTTGACCTTCTTACAAATCAAATTAATAGTTTTAAGGGCGAGATACAGTTTTACCACTTGTAAAATCTAGACAACTGGTTGTATATTGATCTCGAGTGTCTAGACAATAATATCGATCGGAGTAATCCGCAAAAACTCCAATAAGAATAATAAAAATAATCATACAGTTGCAAAAATGATTTTTTTATTATTGTAGAAACATGAAGTAGTGAGCAAATCCTCTTCAAAATAAAAATAATTGTTTTACTATTAGTTTACACTCCGTTTGAATTAAGATAAACGCTCAATTGGATTAGGCTTAAAATAAAATGTGAAGGAGAGATTAGCCTACAGATTATAATGAAAAGACTCAGCTAATTATGGTATTGTTTGTAAACAAAAATGACAAATAAAAGCAATGTACTATGAATTATCAAAATACAACAGGTGAGTAATCATTGCAAAATAATGCAAACAATATTTCACCATTATGAACATTTTGGTAAATGGTAAACATTTTACACCATGGCAAAAATTTTACACCATAAGTAATAATCAAAATACAAATGTTCATTCCGAATAAAAATTTAACATGGTGGTGAAAATATAACACCATGAGAAAAATTCTGAATGAAAATGACGAAGTGTATTCAGCTCTTTTAAGAGCTAAATACACTTCGTTAAAGATTAGTATTTGAATACATAGATCGCAAAGTATGATCCTGACAAGCAGGGCTGGATACAGTTACTGTTAACGGTGAATGAAATAAAACATCCTTACTTGATACATTGAACAATAAATGTTCTTGGGAGAAGAGAGAACACATCTACAAATACTATTAATTCCATTTGCATAATCTTTGGATGGAATTTATTTACTTGAAAGATAAATGTTTCGTCGAAAATCATGTTATTATTTAAACTACAGGTATTTGCCTGGCAAGAAAGGAAAAAAAATGACATCTTTCAAGGTTATGTCAACATTCAACTCAATTTGCGAAACAGCTTAATCGCATTAATCAACTTAACCGTCTAAAACTTGCAAAGAGAAGTTAAGCAAATCCAACAAAGTTGTAAAATGCAATGATAACAACCAAATATTATTTCTTTATTCATTTATCTTGTTGCGCTGCATGTTAAGGTTGTTGGGCATGCAGTACCGATACACTCGTATTACAATAAATCGGATTACGCAAGTTCTATTGCTAAGAGGAGAGCTGAACTTTGAAAGGTTTGACTTCAAATTGAATAAAGTAATCACTGAAGGGTTTCAAAACAACCCAGACGTTTTGATACTCAGTAGCAATAAAACACAAAGAGTGGTGAATAGCTGTCAGCTGTTTGTAAAGCAAGACAGGACAAACTTGAAGTCTTATTGACTTAAAGATGACCTCTTTTAAGTGTTTATATCGCTTACGCCTAAACTCCTTTTGATCATAGTTTCTACGATCTATGTTTTGATGCTCTACTCAACATGAAGGGCGGTACAAAAGGATGACGTATAAGGTATGTATTGGTTTACACTCAGTTTGAATTAAGATAAACGTTCAATTGTTTTGGGCTTATTTAAATTTTGTACCTCGATAAATTGATTCGATATTATTCTTATAGACTTACAATTCAGTTTTGTGCCGTATGTTGGAAACTTAATTTACGCATTATTGACTTTTTAAATAACACTTCTCCGTACATTCACATGTAAACCACAAGGTCCCTGCTTCGATTTTAGGTACCTGTAATATATGATAATGATAAATCAACGCTGACAGTAAAAATAAAGGTACAGAATAGAGAACTTGTTCAAACAATACTGTGCAGGAATAAATCTTGTATATTTGGAAATAGGGGAGTCTGAAGAACAATGATAGAAACTGGTTTTGGACAATAACTTAAAAAATTGAGGAAACACATATGCATGCAGGTCACTGTAACTTTCAACGGTATTGACTTATTAACAAATACGGATAAACAGCAAATAGACAGTTGCAGTTTCAATTCCGTTTGCTTTAACCCTTGTCCTCCTAAGCTATTTTTATAACACGTCCTCCGAAAGAAGGGGGGGGGGGGTGGTTGCAACCACATCTAATATTTTCTATAATCCTATAAACTTGCTATTAATAGATAGGTATGACCCTCCCCTATCCCACGATACCAAGATCATTAAAATCGACCAAGGCGTTACGTAATTATGACGTCATAACATATTTTCGGATTGGAAAATCAGGCAAAATTGCATTATGGCAAAAATGGCCACCCAAAATCAAAATGTTGCCATTAAAGTTCTAAATTATAGATTTTCATCGTTTTTTTGCTAATTAAGAAGGGAAATGATGATTCTAACGTGTCTTGTAAGTTTGAATCTTATAGAATGCAAATAATTTTTCAAAATGGCGACTTAAAAAATCCCCGGGATTTCACCGACTTCCCCCCCCCCTACATCCCAACTTTGACGGCCTACCCTAACCCCACCTAAGGTGGTACCCCCTAGTTTTTTCTTCAAAATGACCGCAAAGGATATAAAAGAGTTTACTCAAATACCTGGGGGCAGTTGCTTTTGCGTTTTTATGAAGCGGGTAAAAAACCTTAGGGGGGTTGCAACAGCCCCCCACCCCGTTCTGTGGACAAGGGTTATTCAAATAAACATATGTACACGCATATTTTACAACGCCCATATTGTAAAAATACTGGTTCTCGGAACCACGCGATCCCCCTGGCTGACGCGATCCAAAACAAGATGTATCGCGAGCCAGTAGTCTGTGTTAATGGCAGCCTACTTCATTGACCGCCTACTTCGTTAATCGCCTACTTTGTTGATCGCCTACTTCATCATCCATCATAATGGAAAAATTCTTTGAAACCTTAACCTTTGAAATTGGACAAAGTCGAAAATTTGACCTTTCTTTTTACCTTTGACCCCAAGGGAAAGGTTTGACGTCGGGGTCACTATTGACACTTTTGATCGCTGGTCCAAGACGAACCATTTGACACCTTAACTTAAGCAATTTGACAAAGTTGAAAATTTGACCTCAAGATTTGACCCTATATGACCTTTGACCTCAAGAACCTTCACCTCACCCCATAGTCCACCACCCATTGATCATTGCTATAAAGTTTGATTTGAATTGAAGTAACGCTTTTCAAATGACAGTCAAATGAGGCCAGATTGACAATTTTACCCTATTATTCAACTTGACCTCATATGACCTTTGACCTTAGTATGTGACCTTTGACCTCACCCACAAATGCAGGTTCCTTTGATGCACCCATGACCAAAGTTTGGTCGAAATCCATTTACAGGCACTCTATTTCCAGGAAATGTTATCGAAAATCGCAAAATAACGGGACATTTTACAGAAATACGCCAATAACAGACAATGTTCTCATAAATATATGTGATTGAACAGGATATTAACCCTAATTAACGTCCTTTTCTCCTTAAAATCACAGTTTCCCCCTGTAATCTAAGATCAAGAAGTCTGTCAAATTACACCTTTTTTTCACAGAACAGTGACGCTACTCTTATCTCTTCACGACACTCCTAATAACCACCTATAACACCATATCTCAAAAAACATCAACTTGCTTAATGTATTTTTTTGTCATTGCCCCATACTAACTCACATTGACTATGTTGCGATTAAAAAAAACCAGTCGTTTTAAGGAAATGTACCTTGATATAATTATTAGCCCTTTGCTCTTCAAGATATTTGACATATTCCGTTATGTCATTTACTGTTAATACATTAGTGGATAGAAATAAAGGATTAGAATGTCTTCTGTAATGAGAACCAGGTATTATCCTTATCACTGGCGTGTCCAGGATTTGTCATTGTGTGGTTGGGGGATTAAGAGGGCTTGGTGATTTGTACCGGGGTTGTTTATCAATGTATGATTTACACTCTTATTGTGAAAGAGTGAAAAAACACTCTAAAAGAGTAAAATGTCACTCTTAGAAAGAGCCATATGAATGAGCAATCTTTTAGAGTGAAGTTCACTCTCAAGAAAGAGTGATAGTAATTCACTCTAGGAATGAGTGAACCGTTTATTATTATGAATAGTTCACTCTAAATGGTCTGGGAGGTATAATAATAAATCTTCTAAAGAATAAAAGTTCACTCAATGATCTAGTCGTTTTATTGTGCAAATATGTATCGGTGAGTAAATACTAGACAATAAACTTGTCGATGTAAGCTTACTTAATACATTTGCCAATGTATTAAGTAAGCTTACACCGACAAGTTCCATCGATCCAGTTTTTGAATGATTAGCGTCACTGTTGGGTATTGATTGTCTGGCATCCACTCACCGATAAATAGTTGCACAATTTCCTCTGAAATTCCATTGTCTGTCACCCCTCTACAGTCTCAAACTCAACCACCGCCATGTTGAACAGTGAGCGCTGACGATTTTTTCGTAGTTACAACAGCGCGAGTATCCGCGTTCCTGATTGGCTAGAACTTAACGCCGTAAAAAGAGCGATGTTTTCGAGCCACTCTCCTGCGAGTGAACGTAACTCTGGTAACTCTTAAAAAGCTAAAATGGACTCGATTAGAGTTAAAACAAATTCACTCAAAATTTCGAGTGATTTTTCACTCTTTCGCATTTAGAGTGTACACGGATATATATTATCCCAGATAAATATTCCATAATTTAGGTTTTGGAGTAAAATATTTCATTGTTCGTGGCACAAATATCCCTAGTAACATTCTTTAAACGCGGTCAACGTGTTTTTCCAAGCTAGAGACTTGCCAATGACAAGTTACACGTTCATGCGTTATAACCACACACATACCACTTATTCTAGAATTTCAGTGACAGTCAACTATTATAGCGCTCATACAGGTAAAGCATTGTGTAAATATCTTATATGATGAGGGCCTGCTTGCTAGTTAAAAATAGTGCCAGTTGCTGCAGGTGTTTGGTATAAGTTGTCCAAATAAATATAATGCAATTTTAATACTCAAAAAAGAATGTCGCTGCTAGCTTAAAGGGGAAGATTTTACAGTTAAACTGAGCTTGTTACTAAGCGAATATACAGGGTGTATCAAAAAGAAGTTTACAGTAATTAAAGTGACTCCATTTCAACAATTATGATACATTATGTAAATTTGTTTATAATTATGAGTTATAGAGACCATTATCTTTCCATAACAGAAAAAATTACAGTCGTACGACAACCCAAACGAAAATTATAGTCAATTTTGTAAATTGTAGATAAAATCAGCTGTGCAAAGATTGTCTGGTTCCGCACTTGCAATTTTGACTGAAGGTATCATCTTTTAGCTAAAAAGAAGATCAAATAGGAGGAAACAAATAACTGGATGCTAAATCCTATCCATTTTTGCCTTCATTTACAAGGCTATTTCACTGTTCGCACATTAAAGAAAAAAACTCCCTAGATACTTAAGTTCACAACTGTCGTGGCATCAGTAATGGTTTTCCAATATCACTTGGTTTGATGTCCTAAGGTCTCTTCCGTAAGTGTTAGTTTCAGCCAAAGATATTAACGAATTGGCCGACATCTTTTGATCAATGTTTAAAACTAATTGCCAAAAAGTGTTGCACTTTTTTACAGAGCTCTTATCGGACATGCAGGTAATGTTAAAGTTTTCTAGTATTCGTAAAAAGGAAAAAACATAAGGATCCGTCATTATTTTTATTGACTTTACGCAACCTGTTTTATTTACAATTTACAAAATTGACCATAATTTTCGTTCTGGTTGTCGCACATATGTAATTGTTTCTGTTATGGAAAGGTAATGGTCTATTTTACTCATAATTAAAAACAAATGTAGAGAATGTATCATACTTTTTGAAATGGAGGCACTTTAATCACTGTAAACGTCTTTTTGATACACCCTGTATTTATATAATATTTGAATGGCTTTGAGGGTGATACTATAGAGGGTTTGCACGACGCCCGTTTTCGCCGCCATCTTGGTGCCCTTGGTGGGAGCGGAGTACTTTGTGAAGTAAACAAGACATCAAAATCGGCTATAACTTCAAATCATGACTTGAAAATTAAACTAAATAAATGTAATATATATTCTTGTGATCATTAGTCGTGATCTGGTATCGTGATACACCTAAAAGATTATGATCTGACGGGACTTTTTGTTTGCTGCCCCATGAAAATGGTGTTGTGAGTACCATGTGACGTCACGTGCAAACCCTCTATTAGTTACACACAGAAAAAAGATGTGTTAAAAAGGGAACATGGTTAAATTTTGCACAATGTTGGGTAATGGTGCACGTTTTACCCAACACTGTGCAAAATTTAACCTAACCTGTTAACCATGTTCCTTTTTTAACACAACTTTTTTTCTGTGTGTACCCCCTGCTTGATCATGAAATACGGGCAAATATCTAGTGTCTGGTGCCCTATTCTATGAGGGGTGTTTATAGATATTGAAATGGGTTGAAATGGGTCGTGAAATGGGTCGAAATGATTTGAAATGGGTCGTGAAGTGGGTTGAAATGGGTCGAAATGGATCAGAAATGGATCGAAATGGGTCAAAATTGACCCATTTCACTATTTATAAATTTATAAATAGTGAAATGGGTCCATTTTGGGTAACGCCATTTAGCGACCCCAGTTTTGCCGACCCGACATTTTTTGGCAAGTTTTTCCACCCGAGTTTATTCAAACCGTGTTTTTTTCCGAGTTAATAGTATATCCAAGCTTTTTTGGTTGACTTTCACTTACATTGTGATAAGGTTATAAAAGAGCCACTGGTGATATAAAACCAAGCCAGTTTATCACTGTGCCAATTAGACTGAGTAGCGTAATAGCTACCTGCCAAATTTTATAACTATAATTATGTAGTAGCCACGAGCAGTGAAACAAAATATGAAAAAGTAACTTTCCTTTATTCCTGGTCCAAGAAAGCCAAGAAGTCCATCAAAAATAATAGTCCTGTAGCTGCCCTGATGTTAGCACTAGAAATTGTCAGAAGATCACAGGCTAAAGCTTTCTAGTTTCTAAGTAGAATTTATAAGTAAATGCTGAGAGGGGCAACACAGAGGTGCACATCAGTCTGGAGGGTATTGATTGCTATGTAGTTAATATTTACAATTAAAGACTGGATAATTGGCAGCCATTTTGAATCATCACAAAAGTAAGATACAAACAGTAAAACACAGTGACGATATATTTAAGATACAGCAAGGTTCACGCTGTATATGTTTGCTGTAGATTGACATTGACAAAATACATACTGTAACAATAATTGCTTTCTGCAGCCATTTTGTAAACTGTACAAGATATATACAAGAAAATTGTAGAATGTAAGCATAATAATATGATCACAGCTATGATATTTACCAAATTTGCATGTGTGTTTATTATTGACACTTATATATTTTCATAATGGTTTAGCATATATCATGTGCATTTGGCAGCCATTTTGAAAAATGAACTTTTCCAATATTTCAAATAGATTGGTTTTGGTAAACTTGTAAATTATTTCTGAAAATTTTAATTTAGAAAATGCAAAGTGGAAGTGTCATTTCTGTTTTAATTATTTTGACCATTCCATGTAATTTTACTGGACTATTAATGACAATAAAAATGAAACTGGTTTGTTTCCACAATGCAGGAATAATATTAAGCCGTGTCCACTAAACATTTCTTTGCAGATAAACCTTTTAAATATATACTGTTAACGCCTCTAGCGTTTGACATTGGTCATGTTAATAACAAATCTCAGCTATACACAGTCTACGTAATCGTAGTCAAAACGACAAGTACACTGATTTCATAATATATATAGCCTTCTTTTTGCCATTACAGGGCATTTAACACCCGACTATAATACACACACTACACATGTATATCCTTACTTTGCAGATTAATGTACTTCTGATGTGTTGGATAAAGGTAAGATTTTCAGTCAGTTTTGTAAGCATTTAGCATCATAATTTTATTGAGCACTATTTTTACCATGTTGTAACCGTCTATTCTGAATGAATATTTTCTATTCTACATTTTTGCATTATGCATTATGTAGAAATGGAGACTTTTTTTCACCACTGCACACTTGTTTACTTGCACGAAGCATTTTTTATATAATTTTAATTTTTGACATCTACGAGGTAAATATATTCATGGTAAGCTAATATTTTCTAGAGATGAATGCTATGCTTTATCCAATTCCGATGGTAATATTGTACACCCTGCCAAATATTAAAATTTGAAAATGGTCATTCAGCACGATAATTTATTTACACCAGTCTTAAAATTACTAACCATACAATAAGTTCTGAATGAAAATGCCTACCGACTACTAAATGACAAAGTGTATCTAGTTTGTTTGTAGAGAGAGAAAATAATTGAACCAGTTCATGTTCTTCTACTACATTGTTGAATATATGAAAATTAAATAACATAAATTGATTTAAAATATACAATAAATAAAGTAAAATGTGTTAATTATTTTTTTTTTGCACGATATACTCTAAAAAAGAACAAACTGTTAAATGCCACGCAGAATAAATGTTTTCTAATGATTGAATGAAGAATGAAGAATGAAGAATCATTAGTTGTGTAGTTATTATTATTTAGTGTTTCTTTCGGAGTCTTCGTCTTTTTGTCTATAAACATATTTAATTATTGAAATCAAAGACCACCTCACGTTATATTATGACCTATTTATCTATATTTTATGTAATTGAGTCGATATTTTGTTTCCTTTTTAATCAGATCCGATATACTGTTTGAGACATAAGCGGAGAATATGGGAAGCAGTCCATCTAAAAACCTTACCATTGTGGAAGATTTAAGAACAACGCGACTTAAGGAAGAAAATGAAAGTTTGAAAAAACAATTGGACAACTTACAGGAAGCAAATTCTGAAAGTATAAAATCGCTGAAAGAAGAAAACGTATTTTTGCGACGGCAACTACAAGAACTGCAACCAAGTATGCAAAATGCCAACAACAAAACGAAATCAGATGTAGATGATAGGTTTTTGAGGGTCGATAAATGGATCAGTGAGCAATCAAGCTCCTCTGACTCCGGCAGATCATCCGGACGTTCAGAAAGTTTACAAAATGACATAGTTGAAACAGACTGTGTTGTAACAGATCTTAAAGATAAACCAACTAATCAAAGTGTTACACTTGAATCAAAAAATTCGCATGTAATATCTAGTATTGACACTAATAAGACCGACAATTTGTCAGAAAAGGAAATGGTTAAATCAAACGAGCAGGTCAAGAAGGAAAAACGAAGAAAAAATCTGGCCAAACCATTTGCATTGAGACAAATGAGTGACATCGATGCTTATGGAAAAGGCCTGCCGTTATCTGATTCAAAGCAACAAAAACGTGTTAAACAACAAAGAAAAAGATTACGTCGGGAATATTCTATGGACGCTAAGGAGGATGCCGCAAATGATTTAAATTGTGATAATGAAACAGAGAGTTCGCAGCAAATCAGGACTTTGAAAATCGAATCTGTAGACGATAATGATAATTCTTCTTAAAAACGTCTTTTTCTACTTGGATTAGAACCAATAATTTATACAGTAATACAATGTGTTATGTGTTTGCACGATGTAAAGTGTCCACACTCACTGTTACATTTTTATACTAAGCCTCCCTTTAAACTGATGATGAAAATTTTAATATATTGCTACAGGTCTGTGACATATCAATTGACCAACGGTCCTTATTTTCAACGAATTTCCTTTTCAATTGTAGAATTGAAACTTGAAACTTGACGGACCATAACTTGACTTTTGGAAATCAAGTGACGTTCATTGTGGTGACAATTTAATCCTTCCCTTTTTTTTGCAAACATTTTACAAAAAGTAAAAACGACGAGAGGCTGCATTTGCGGCTTGTTTGGGATGAACGGTCACATATAATATAATACATGGCGAGATTTACTCGAAAAGCCCTTGAAACTTGTCATTTCATTATTTTTGTCCCGCCGCGGCAAAAGGGTGCAGTTGTCGGCTCCTACATGTTGCTCATTGTAGCATATCTGATGCATACAAATAAAAAAAATGACGAGAGACTGTATTTGCGGCTTTTTTGGGATACACGGTCACATATAATATAATACATGGCGAGATTTACTCGAAAAGCCCTTGAAACTTGTCATTTCATTATTTGTGTCCCGCCGCGGCAAAAGGATGCAGTTGTCGGCTCCTACATGTGGTTCATTGTAGCATAGCTGATGCATACAAATAGCATACATCAGATATGCTACAAGGAGCAACACGTACGAGCCGACAACTGCACCCTTGTGGACTGCGGCGGTCCACATTTGCAATATTTATTTGTCAAATTAGTTGTACGAAAATCAATGTTTCTTCATAAAATCTGAATGCTGTTTAAGCAATTACTATTTTTTTACATATTTAAACTGTTTCTATCAGGCACTAATATAACATTTTACTTAAAATCGTCACTAAAACGTGCTTAATTTTGCTTTTAATGAATATCAAAAAGAAACTTAAGGTTCCCAAAATCAAAACTTACATTTTGTCTCATTTGAAAATCACCTTACTTTTGTTTATTTGATGTTCGGTCACAACTGTGTCAACTTACCATTATTGACGAGGTATTTTCATTCAATGAGGAACAAGGACGTAAAGCAAATTCTAACATATCCCATCAAATTATAATGCAGTCATGCAATCACTAGCGTATTCATTTTTTACTGGTACTATGGCCGGACAAAATCAATTGTTAGTTTATTGTTATTCATTTTTTTCTCTCAAAAATGTATCATTTGTAGTGAAAGTATTACTGTTAAGATCAATGACTTAACTCCTTTTTCCGGGCTACGTCTATAGTTTAGCCTTTACCAAACATGTTTCACATTCTGTGTAATTAAATCTTTAAACATGACATGATAGTGACAAACATGCACTTAATTTTTAAGTGGCAAACAGTTAAGTCCCGCTCAGGCGTAATTAGCAGTATCGAAAGCTATTTTAGGGGCGTACATAACGATCCCGGATAACGATGTGTACATATTATGATATTTTACATATTTTAAGACACTTTACATGTAGAAATTTCTGAAATTAGAAATTCGACCTCGGACGCGAGTTTGGACTACACGTATTCTCAGCTTCAAAGACTCGTTTCATGTAATATACTATTCCGACCGAAATTATTGATATGGCGGGTAACATATGATTAAGAATTAAAGAAAAGCAATATGTGATGGCTCACCCCGAAAGGGGGGACTTTGCAGTTTATATCGATTTTGGTTTTATCATTTCATCTCTTACAACATTTTTAAGGTTTAAAATGACACCTTACTTGTTGAAATTGATCAAGGCAATCAAATTTTACAACAGAAAATCTGCTGGAAATTCCTATTATTTTTTTTATTTTTTGCTGCACCTTTTCATCAGTTTCTCGAAAAGTGTTCTGTCGCAAAGTCCTCCTTATCGGGGTGAGTCATCACATATATACACATTTTAACCTCGAGTTTTTTTCTTTTCTTATAAATACTTGCATTGATTTCAACCTTTGCAAGCTAAATTGAATGAAGTTAAATGAAATATTGACGCAGATTGTTGATTCAAACGTTCAAGGCCAATATTATTTCTACTTCCTTCATTTAAACGTTTTGTTTTTTTCTGCAGGGTTCGGAGTTATTATTATTAGACACAATTTCACGTGTTTAGTTTTCACATCATATTGGTGCACTGGTATTGCTATATTGTGGTAGTTATTCTAACATTCATTTAGGTAACATGAAAATTAAATAAAGTCAGTGTGCCAAACTAACTTTGAAATTTAAACAAATGCCCTAAAAAGAACATAACTAGAAAAAGAGGCACTTACAATCGCAAAACCATGGCACATAACATAATTGATGACCCGGGCATAATCAAAGTTTTTAAAGGCAAAGTATATTAGTATGTCTTGCTGGATAGCATAACAACAATCTTTTTAAGATTAGAGCTTGCCTTTTTCAATATCGTGTTTCGTTTCAAATCTAATATGTTGTTAAATCTTACTTAATTATTATTGTAGGTTAACAATCTCATTCACATTTTACTTTTGCAGTCAAAACTTTTTCTCCAATTTTATTTACAACATAAGAAAAACGCTTTTTTTTCCAAGATGTATAGTCAGCATTAAAAGAAAACCAATATCTAAAGAACATATCAATACAAGTACAATGGAAGTATATAACAAGAAAAACTAAAAAGAACATAACTAGAAAAAGAGGCACTTACAATCGCAAAACCATGGCACATAACATAATTGATGACCCGGGCATAATCAAAGTTTTTAAAGGCAAAGTATATAAGTATGTCTTGCTGGATAGCATAACAACAATCTTTTTAAGATTAGAGCTTGCCTTTTTCAATATCGTGTTTCGTTTCAAATCTAATATGTTGTTAAATCTTACTTAATTATTATTGTAGGTTAACAATCTCATTCACATTTTACTTTTGCAGTCAAAACTTTTTCTCCAATTTTATTTACAACATAAGAAAAACGCTTTTTTTTCCAAGATGTATAGTCAGCATTAAAAGAAAACCAATATCTAAAGAACATATCAATACAAGTACAATGGAAGTATATAACATTGAATATGATGTTGATTCTAACAGTCAAGGCTATTGCTATTTCTCTAATATAAATGTTATTTTAAGTGAACGTTATTATTGTAAGACACTTTTAACATTCAAGGTTACCAATCAAATTTTGTTGCAATTACTCCATATTATATTTTATCTTATGTAGCGTTCTTTATTTACTATTTAAATTGTCCTATTCATAACAAAATAACAATGTATTATAGTAGATTTTTTTTTATTCGTGTCACCAAGCCCATATTATTGATGGTAAGATTATATTTAAAGGGGATGCGTTTAGAACAAAACTGAAAAGCCGTACGATGATCAACTTTGTTCAACATAATACGATCTAACCCTCATTGAATGGTCTATTTCTTTAAATACGCAGAATGTTCAATCAGGTTCAATGGAAAATTTTAAACTATACGTTTTTAAGGTATCATATATCTCCAGGGACCAACATTCCACGTTCACCAAAAGCCTAGTTTTGTAAATTGAGGGGCGTTGAAGGATCATTTTATGCTTTGCTTCGAAGCATTCTTTTGGCGCAATCAAGCGTGACCAAGACATTTAATCTAATCACTCTATTACAGATAAATTAATCAATCAATCAATCAATCAATTAATCAATTTTTATTTGTTTTCATCTTATATAATAAACAATAATAATTTACAATGATATACTTTTAAATTTCACTACATAACAGTCTATAATTATAAAGATGTGGATGCCATCAATAACGCAAAGCGTGTGGCAGATGGCAGCCATAATACTGTTACATGATAAGAAAAAAGAGATGTACAGCTTGTCCCAAAATTAATGCAACGAGCAAATAAAAAATGGTTGCCAAAAGATCAAATAATAGTAATATATGTTTTTCAAAAGTAGA
>JXSR01S063336.1:69540-89063 GCA_000969725.1 Ophiothrix spiculata
GATCAGTTGGTTGGTTATTGATTATTGAGTGATTTGTTTATCATTTTATCCATTTTATTGATAATTAGTTTTTTATTTACCACAATAATATTACATGATTGTACCCAGTGGCGTAGATACAGCAGAAACTCACAGAAGATATTACATGGTATATAAAATGGAGACTTGGAGAGTTGTTTTTGTTGTATTATTTATGCGGTACCACACAACGCCCCAGCCAAATTCAAGGCAAATGACATCGCGGTAAATCGTGAACGCATACGTAGCACTCAGAATTTTTTATTTTTTTTCACACACAGAAATAATACAAAAGTGCAATAATTCAGATAGCTATTTTTCGCATATCACCATATTTTTGGGAAACAATTATCTCCTTGTTAATACAGAAAAAAAAGCATGTCAGAAAAACATGTCAGAAAAACGTGTCATATAATGGAAACACCCGAAAATATAGGGGAAACTGATTGATTACATTGATAAGCCGTCTGTTGTCCCTCAGATCGTTAAGCTGAGTGGACATTAAGATACGGTATAAATACATGATGAGTGCTTTGTATCCAAAGAAGTTATTACTTCCTTGATTGTATCATATATTCTCACGAAAGGCAAGGCGCTAAAATATCAGTCTGATTTTTGAATTTTGCACAATACCCTATTTCTTGAAATGCCTGTTTTTGATTACCCTAAACGTAGCCTCAGAAACAGCCATAATTCACCCTTTTCTAAAGTTGTTTTCTCACAGATGGATCTTTCACAGTAAAAATTCAAAAAATTGATTGCATCCTTTTTGCGTACGCAATATCTAATACACACTGAACGCACGCTTTACTAGACGCGTTTGCTTAATCACGCGCTGCATCGCTGCGTAATATGTACGCAGGAAATTGTGCAGACGCAGATGTGCCATCAAAGTACGGTATAATCAAATTTTATTGAAAATGCCCGTTTTTGTAATTTTTCTTGAAAACCTATTTTTTTTTTTATTTCAGTATTTTGAAGTACACAAAATCAAAAAAAATCAAAAAAAATCAGTGGAGCATTTACTATTTTACAAGCACAAAATGACAGACTTTTTGAGCTTTGCCTATACTTTGTGTGGTAAATCGATTAAATTTTGGGTAAAATGTACGGGGACCAAAATGTACATGTACCGTACTTTTTGAAATGTCACTATCTCAAAAAGCGTCACGAGCACCAAATGAGCACGATGACCTATTATTTTTGACTTAGATTCGTTATCAGCACAAATAAATCTACCAAATACTAAATTTTTAAATAAATCAACATGATCAATTGTGATTTTATATAATATACTTGACACCCAATATAAATAGGCCCTATACCAAATTTTCGACCCCCCCTTCCGATCTCGGAAACTGATCGACGAAACATCCCGTTGTAGTCAGGGTTGTAGTGTACTGATGGATAGCTATGACCCTCATAAGTCCATTGGTACCAAAAAAAAAAATGAAATCGGACCTTGTATGATGTCACAGTGACGTCATAAGTAACGTCAGTCAAAAATCGCGAAATCACCAGAAAGAAATCGCCAAAATTGTGGTTTTTCACCTATTTTTTTTCAAGTAAAAGTTGCATTTTTAGCAATAATGTGTGTCAAAATATGCTTACACATGTTCTTGCTCCAAATAAATCAAATAAATAAGATAAAACAAAGTGGAAGGGTATCCGGAAAACAAAAAACACGATTTGTGTAATTCCCATTGAAAATCAGTAGCTTATTTGGTCAGTTTTTCGTTTGACCCAGCTATTACGCAACGCCACGTCCTAATCCTATAGGTCCGATTTTCACAAAAGTGGTCTTAAAATAAGCGCAAGTCTTAAAAGAAAAAATTCAAGAAGTTTCAGCGAAAAAATAACAACCAGCGGAGGTATAACACAAAGGGTGGGGCCATAGGGTGGGGCGGATTCCGCCCGCCCTCCGGCTCATTTAGGGTTAATAATAGATCGCGAAAAGTGAAGTGCTTCTTTTGCGAACGCAAATCATGATGATGTGCACTGTGCAATAACAATATGTAGGCCTATCGATAGCGCGATGTTAGAATTCTTGTAGTAAAATAACTACTCAAAATTCAAACTCACAACAACACGGTTGAATCTATAATTATGTAGCCAACAAAATGTTTAAGCTGTGTTTAATATTCAATGTCCATATGGCAATGACCAATCAAGGACGCGCCTCTCGCGCCATGCTGTGCATTTAGTTTTACAGCGCAAATGACGCTTTACTTTGTACGCGTTACGCACGACGCGAAATATTTTGTTCACGACATGCACAAAAATGAACCATGCTGTCTTCATGAGGTCGGGATAAAAGCAAGTATGCATGTAAATGTATGCATTGTATGGCTTTGTCTAGTAGTGGGCCTAGTTTTGCCTTTTCCTGGTGGGTTCGGTAAGTTCATAAAATTATTATCGAGTCTCGACTCAAGTTGGATTTCTGGAAACAGTCATTTACATGATCACAACTGCAGAAGTGTAGGCCTTTTACAGTTCTAGGAATATAATATTAGCTTGCATGCAAGCAATCGTCGTTTATATATCATTAAGTCGTGTTCTTTTTAAATTATTGATCTTTCTCCAGGAATTCGTACTGCAGAACAAGATCAAACCAATCCTAACCCTGAGGCTCAGCATCGACCACATTTACTTCATTTCAACTTCACCAAAAAATGGCCTGGGACATCAGTGAAGAGCTTGACAGAATTTGACATGAGACCAAGTATTAAGACGGAACAGTCTTCATTGTCCACGATGATAGATGGTCATAAGACGAATTTGACCGAAAATCATACGTTTGAAAATGAAAATAGGTCTACCATAAAACATCGAGCAAATACAACAAAACAGACTTTCTTGCAAAGATTGACTGAATTCCGTAATGTTCTTGATTCAGTTGGTAACTTTGGTGCAACCTTCAGACTGAGTTCCACGGTCGACGAAACGAAGCCTGCTGGCGATCCTGAATCCAAAGGTTTGGTAGCCCGTTTGGCATGGATATATTCTAGACCCGATGGACATCAAATAAGACACAGAAGACGGAGAGACTCGCAGGTGGGCTTGTGTGGGATTTGCTAAATCGTTTCAAATAACAATGAATAAACTCAAAGGAGTCGGATTGTATTGTATTGTGTAAACCAAGGAAGTTATGACTTCCTTGGTATAAACCTATTTTACGCTTGATAAATCAAACGTTCGCTTGATTCTAATCTTTATGAAACGGCACCAGGTCTCAACTCTGCATACGGAACTTTAAATATTGGGCTAACAATTGGACTGGTATACAATGTACAGTACAAAGAGTTGATGAGCGCATTAATATAGATATAGATGGGGGACACTTTTCCCGGTGTGAAAGGAATCTTAGTCCCCCTGAATGGTAGTCCGCCTTCCATAGACCATAACGGAGTAAAGCGTGAAACTAATGTTGCGTGAGAGTTGTTAGCCTATACTTTACTGTACAACCCGGACCGTAATAAGAATGGGAACTTGCATTCCTGCTACATCGGAATGCAAGTCCCCCGCCGTTCTTATTGTGCAGGTTGTACAGTAAAGTATGGGCTAACAACTCTCAAGCAACATTATCACGCTTGACTCTGTTATGGGTATGGTCTAATTTCAGGGGGACTAAGATTCCTTTCACATCGGTGACTGCATTTATTACGCGATTTTCTATCCCAAGCAAAATGGTGTTAACACACCCGACGTGAATCTTTTAAAACCATTTTGCATAGAAAAACCAAAAAGAACCATAGTGCCAATACACGGACAAAATGACTCACTTTTCACAGTTTTTAGTCATTTTGTCCGTGTACTGACACGTATGCCTCAAATAAGTCTGAATTTAAAATTCTGAATTCTTTCATTTTCCATTATCTAATATACAGGAGGACGAATATATTGGTCGCGACTATGGCACCGAGACTGAGGCCGAGGAGGAAATCCAAGAATACGTTGAAGAGCAGAAGAAATTCAACTGGACACATCATTGGGTTGTCTGTTCAACCATTATCGTCGTGTGGGTGTGCTGGTTTGTCATCGCCATTGGCTTGTGTCGACAGGCAGCCAGTATGTCCAAGAAAGCTGCTTTGCTGAATGAGGCTTGAAAACAACATTCGCCACTGTCGGGAGCGTCTCTGATACATTGTTTTTCCTCCTTCGTCAATCCTTCAATCGAAAAATACATTCTATCTAAAATATTATAACGAGATATTTAAGAAATTGGTATTGGATGGAAAAACATTGTTTAAACAGGATGGTGGAATTTGGTTTGGAAAAATAAACTCTGGCAAGTGCCTAAAAAAGAGTTATTCTAGTGTGTGAAAAATGTCTAGTTCGTCACGTCTAACATCATGGTTAAATCTCAGGGACAAAGCGTTTATAGGCCTGATGAATTTGTGAAAGACCTGAAAACGGTGTAAAAATGTCCCAAAATGTAGGCTGAAAATGAATAAAACAGCGCAATTTTTAACAAAAGATGGGCCTGAATTGATCATGAAGCCCTGGCCTGAAAACTGGCATCCCTGACATTTTCACGAAGACAAGCAAATAACCGTTAACCTTACGACCGACTAGAAATTTGCCAACGGATATAATAGTTAATTGTACGGTTTTGTAACTTCTGTCGGTTAACACACGCAAAGCAGTTGTGTAGCCAGGTGGGGTGGGGTGGGGTGCGGACGCAACCCCAATATTTCACAGGGGTGTTTCGGAAATTTTTAATCGATGATGATTTTGATCGACATCATTTTGATTATAAAATTGGAAACTATCTGTTCGAAAAGTAGCAAAAATCGTTAAAAAATTGACTTCATAGCTGAGGCGAGACTGATATGAAAATTATCTGCGCGGTCGTGTATGAGACTTTCATTTTTTGGCAAGTCATTTCTTAAAAGCTACTTCTAAAAAAAAAACACGAGGCTCATATGTTGGTTTAGGTCGCACTATTAGTACTGCACCCCACAATTGCAAGTCTCGCTACGCGACTGTCGCAAAGAGTGGCTACAAAATGGTCATATAATCGTCAGTAGGTCTATTCGCTGAAAAAATGTTTCTTCAAAATCTGGTTCACGCTTATTGCAATTTGAACCACGATCAAAATGATCACAACACATACTCAATGGGTAGCCAACTGAGCGTGAACAAAGCGCAAACCAGTAACCAGGATATGACGTTTTAACTAAATACCATTGGTATAAGGGTAATTGTGATCCAAGTAATAGCCAAATACATAACGATCATTTTAACAACTTAATGGGTTGAGTTTGCTGTATAGTACGACCAGCTTCATGTAACAAAGATGGCTGTTACAATGTCTTCCTTATCTTAAAAAACATCCCTATACGTCGGGGAAGTTGTGACGTCACATTATGATAATTAGCCCAACACGTGCGATCTGGACCCAAACAAATGATCATGTCCTGAGTGGTTCCACTGATAGTATGTATTAACTGTATTAACAGAATAGGCGTACGTAAACATACAAATCAGACTGATTTTTCTTGGTTGGAAAACGAAAATAACGGCAGGGTCCAGTCCTGGCTTATGATCACAATCTTCAGCATAACAGGCCGGCATGTTTTCCCTTATTAAATAAAAGTTATGGTATAAAATCGGAGTCGGACTTTTTTCCCCATAGACTTAACGTGTGGCAAAAATGGTCACACTGCTTGTTTTGGTCCAAAACGCACGTGTTGGGTGATTAACATAAATTATGACGTCACTACTTCCCCGGCGTATAGGATTTGTCAAGGCAAATGGTTACCCAAGGTCTGGACTGGTCGGTAAACTATGCAAGAACTATCTAAGAAGTTCTCAGGAAACCTAGGGCGTGTACATGACATAGGCCTGTGGTTGGAATAGTACTCTAAACAGGAATTCCTTCCCAAACCCAAAAACACTGGAATTGCAAAGAATGTCTCTCGAAATATGGGCATTTCAATAATAGGATCTATGCAGCTAGTCAGTGCAAACTCGGGACTAGCTATTGATGTATTTCTGACCTATAAAATTAACATGCTGTATGTGCAATCATAAAACAGTGCTGTACACTTGGGGTCTTTTTTGTCACGACTATTTGATTGAGGTAAACTTTGGTTATTTACGTATAAACCAAAAGTTGAAATATATGTAGGTTACTTTCCGTCAAGTTAAGGTGGCTTCAGAATTGTCACGGTTGTAGTTTGCTGCTGCGGCAGACGTGACGAATTCACCATTTTGAGCTGCCCTAATCTAGCAGGAAACATGTGCATATTGTCGCCATGATATGGCCCGGTGTAGCTAGTTTGCAGGCAAACTTAGTAAGACCGGGAAGAAGAAAGTATCTTTTATCGGGAAGTGCTTTTATCATTTTACGAATTAGTTTGCAGGCAAACTTAGTAAGACCGGGTAGAAGAAATTATCTTTTAACGGGAAGCGCTTTTATCATTTTACGAATTCTCCCTATACTAAGCGACCAAAATAAAAGACACACATACCGTTCAAGAACCTTTAATTAGGTGTAGCAGGAATGTAAGTCCCCCGTTCTTGTTGTCCGGGTTGGCTAACAACTCTCACGCAACATTAGTTTCACGCTTTACTCCGTAATATGGTCTATGGAAGGCGGACTATCATTTCAGGGTAACCAAGATTCCTTTCACACCGGGAAAAGTTGAAAGTGTCCCCCACCCTGGACAAAATCGAGTACAAAAATAGAACAACATTCCTAAGGTGCACATTTGGAACATCATTTAAGTACAATTTCAGTACATTTATAGTACACAAATTTGTACTAAAACTGTACTATAATTGTGTTCCAAATGTGCACCTTAGGAATGTTGTACTATTTTTGTACTCGATTTTGTCCAGGGCATCTATATCTATATTAATGCGCTCATCAACTCTTTGTACTGTACATTGTAAACCAGTCCAATTAATGTGTTAGCCAATACTGGTGTTAGCCCAATATTTAATGTTCCGTATGCAGAGTTGAGACCTGGTGCCGTTTCATAAAGATTAGAATCAAGCGAACGTTTGATTAATCAAGCGTAATATAGGTTTATACAATTCAAATTTGTGTATTTATAATTTTTCATCATTGTGGCTGCTATTTAGTATTTTGATATTGTTTGCATTTTCTACAAGTATGTAGTTCTTTGCATATATTATGATAATGTGACATTTTATGTATTTTTTTAATGATTATCTTTTTTTGTGATTCTAAATGATTCTGTTGTTTGTTTAAAAAAAATACAATGCAAATTGTGACCCGTCGCCTATAGCGTAAAATAGGTTTATACAATGCAAATTGTGACCCATCATATCGACAGGCGCTTTAAGGTGAAAATTGATTTTTTAGTCTCATCTAAAGATTATTGTAAGCTGTAAAATGACACCTTGCTTTTAGTTATTGGATGTTCAATTGCAAAGTTACATCAAAATTGGTAAAAGGCATCGGACTGAGAAAATCGAGTTTAAAGTTTCAGTACTGGTAAATCTTGAAATGGAGAAAGGATTTTTATCTCAGTTTTAAAACATTTGTCTTTATGTTGGAACATGATTTATATGATAGAATACACTTCAAAGGTAACGTTTCTGACGTTTGAAATCGCTTTCAAACGTACGCTTGATTCAAATCTTTATGAAACGGTCTGTTGGAGTATAATAATAAGTACATTTGTTTAACTTGTAAAATAAATTCAATGTTAATTAAATCCCCAGCATAAATATTAAACAAGGGCGTTCAAGTCATTAATTATCAGTTTCCACCCCAAAATCATTACTTTCTAAAGGATAAAATTTCACATTCATGAGGTTCAACTTTAAGTCAATAAAAAACTCTCTAGCGAACAGACGTTGGTTGGTATGCTTGATGCACTGTAAACGCCAATATTTTTCGCGCTCAGTAATTTCCGCACCTTTAATTTTGGACTATTTCGCATGTGAACATTGGCCGCGTATGGAATTTCTTTCGCAAAAATACACATTGATTTTTGCGGTGCATTTATTTCGCTCAAAAAGCGTGTAAAAAACCTGTTTATATTTTTCAAGCCTGTACAGCATTTAATGGATGCGCAGTATTGGGCACATTCGAGGTTCTTCGGAAGTCTCGAAATAGTTGATATTAGCTTACCTAGCTCAGAGCACGTCACAATAAACGTTGCTGGAAACGCAGACACAAGTTTGCATGCCAAAAAAGCTGCACAACCCAAGTCGACATCATCTGCGTCGTTATCATATCCGTTTTTTACCAAATCCGAAGGTACAATAACTCTGCTGCATGGGCCACAACAAAAGATGGCAGAGAGAATAGATTCCCCTTTTAAAATTTCTTTGATGATCTACATCTATGCACACAAGACAAGAGAATGAAATTCAACAAGACGCCAGATATACCTTCCAGAGGATTAATGTACAGCTTTAATAAGCAAGGTTTAAACATATTCTTAGTCGTATAATATTTTCCGAAGCCGACAGCTGCTATATAATATTAATGTTTTAATTACAAACTATTTGAAACCAACATTTTCTGTTGCGAGCAATCATGATCTTTGGTGCAAAAAGCAAAGTGTGTGCTTCTTGATTGAATGTAAATGATAAAAAACAGTTGTTCAATGTTGGATCAAATTGCAAGAAATGACTTTTTAGCAACTTGCATATTATTCAAATATAAACAATGTAGCAGAACTGATCATGCGATGCTTTATGTAATCTGGTGAGAAAATTAAGAATCTGATTATAACCTTTGACCCATCCCACCAGATACATTCAGTATCACATGATTTGTGTCAAGCTACAACAATCACAGATTGCTTACGGCACCAAGGCATTTAACATGAGCTTCAAGAATTTGTCATCCTCCCTAAATTATCCCGCAGCTATAAAATTAGTAGTAAAGTTAGTATTCTCTTTCCATATTTCACTTTCATGGTACGAATACCGGAGGTCGCAAGGTCACGGAAGTCGATCGGTCAGCTCTTCTGATGGTTCTCAGTTCGTTGCGGCTGGCTGCTTCATTGCTGTCCATGCATCACTGTACATTTCTTCCTCTGGGCTTTTTTACATTGTTTGTTGACAGCAATTGGTTTAATGTGCCTTCCGTCTGAAAGAGCAGCCTGTATAAAGAAAAATAATTATTGGGTTAGTTAGTTGTGTTATCTCAAGTGTACAATATCATTAGTTACAACTGTTCAGTTTTAACTTATCAGTAGAAAATGTGTAGTCAGTATATTCTGTAAATCTTCAAGTATGCAACAAACAAGTTGGAGATTAATGCAAATAAACCAATACGGGGAAGTAAATTGGTCCGTATTTCTCGAATCATAACAACGTACCAAATCTTGCTAAACATTCAAATGTTCCTCTTTTCAGCTGATTTCCTCATTTTTGAAAAATTCATGTGCTATAATTTTAGCTTTTCCTTTCATTTTCAACCCATTTTTGACTTTTTAACGTAACTTTACGATGCTTTTCCTCGTTTTTGTTTACTGGCCTCTCACAACCCTGAAGAAAGTCCAACTAACACTATGAAATACACACCAGGACTAGCACTAGTCAGAAAGTCCACTCTAGCAAAGACTCCCCAAACTCATTTTATAGACTGCAGAATGTTTCACACAAATGGTATTGGTGTCAAGCCCAAGAACGGAATTCTAACAATTGATGCCTCGATTCTTGCTCTATTGGAGACAAAATGGTGTGAGAGTGTCCATTCCCAATTCATAACTCCTTTGGTAATATGACGCTTTTTAATCACGGTAACTCACCTTCCGTCAACCTAGCCTTGCCTCCCGTTGGTTGGCATAGCACTGTAGAGCAACCTACACACAAGACGACTGTCTGGGCATGGCTGAACACTGTGGTAATTTTGTAACAACCTGCACAGGGATAACAAGATGAAACATATTTACATTTATAATACAGAAATTAATCTAAAGACAAGATAAAGGCCAACATAATAAGTCTCATCTCAGAGCTCATGAGTGGTCTGAAAATCAATGCGGAATGCAGCTTTCTAATTTTAATTCCCAACTAGGGTTTAATGGCATGTCAAAAGTGAATTAGAACTTCTGACCTCTGTATGTAGACATTTTCAAAGACCACACACATTATGAAAATATAAAAGTATTCAATTCACACCATGCGCATAAATTTGTTTTATGTGAGGTAAAGTATGATATTCAAAAAAACCCAAAAAGACCTTGATAAAAAAGAAAAACAATCCTGCAGTACATATGACGGCAACTTTGAGACAAACTAAATTATTTTTATTTGGCCTATTATAAAAGCTGACCAATTTATTGTACTTTATGAACTTAAAATGGGTTCTATATCGCGTTTTTTCTTTGTTCGTTCCCCAGTGAGTCGCCATTTTGTTTACAAAACGTAATCCTTGACTTCTTTGTCAAGTATGAATATTAATGATGCTGACATCACAATCGATCGCGATGTTTTGATTGAAGCCGGCCTGTTCGCCCGGCCGCGAATTTGGACGCCCTACTTTCAAATCCTGGTTAAAGCTTGGTGGTAATTTAAGTTTTAAAGGCAAATTAAAGTATGTTACAGGCCTACAGATATCAATTAGAGTGCTATTTGTTCTAAAATAATCAGATTTTGTTCAAATGTATGCCAACAATAGCTTAGATTGGATCCATGTCGCTGAATGAGGTGGCTCAGACCAACAGCCAAGCTTTTTGAAGATATGAAAACCGAGGGCAAGTTTCTGAAAATTGCCGCACCTAACCTAACGCTGAGCAAGTGGCAATAGACGGCAATAACATGCTGTTTATATGTCATGTGAAGATTTATGCCATCTGATAAGCAATCAACCCCAATTTTGAACAAATCTGCGAGTACGTTATTAACTCTACTCCATGATCAACAACAAGATGGCAGCAAGCTTAGATCCTCATTTTTTTTCAATGAACCAAGTCCATGTTGCTACTTCAGGTCACACTGCCTTACAACAATGATCAACACCAAATAGGCGGGCACCCTATCTTAGAAGTATTGATACAAGTAAAGTTGTGTGTATGGTAGCTGAACACAGCATAACTACTGTAACAGGTCTTGACTACTCTAGAATCGCAGCGCTTGTGCGACTAGTGCATCAGTATCTTTGAGACATGAGTAAGAGGGATTATGTTCTAGCAGATGAAAAAAAGCCTCATATTCCAGCCTATTTAGGGCTCTTCCCTATATTACCAAGCCCTCTTTCCCCCAGGAATCCTGACTCACTAAGCGCTCCAGATTAGACCAGGAAGGAGCAGTGCTTTTTTACAATACCTTTGACAACCCCTGCTTTTCAAGTAGTTTGAATCAATATGCCAATAAATCATTTAGAAACTACATAAAATCACACTCAGTGAAGCAGTTAAAAATCAATAAGGAGAGCTCCCTTTATGAATGGATTTTAATGACACAGGATTTTCAAGTAGAAGTTCTAAACAAAAGAATTTTGGAGCAAGGAATCCTCCCTGCTTCCTGCAGGATTTCAGTGTACCTCAAATTAGGGATGAGCCCTTAGTGTTGATCAAAGTATATTAATACTAGTCGCCATTAAGAATAAATATTGGAGAGAGTCAGCACTCCCCCTTCTGCCTGGGAAGGCAGCATGGACCTGGGTTGTGTTAATTCCTATTCCGCGAAAAGAGCAAAAATTAAACCCTCACGAAAATTTCCCACTATACAGTATTTAAGTCTACATATTGGATGAATGACTCAAGACTTACCTGGGCATTTAACATCCATGAAGTATGAGTTGGGGCTCTGCACAAGTCTTTTCTTCTTGTGCCGCCTCCTCTCTTGTTCAAGAGTTGGGTGAAGTAGATCCTTTGCTAGCTGAAATATGAGAGAAGACAGTAGATTTTTTAAAATTAAAATGCAAATATATCAATGTCAAATTCGAATGTTGAATTTAGGATCCAAAATTAATTCCACTCTCATATACTTATACGGTATATATGAAAGTCGCAAAATTACTTTTTATTCACTTTTCTATGGCAAAACAAGTTTTTTTAAAAATGCCCTTTGGATAGTCACGTACATTCCTTCATTTAAGTCTGTTACTCGGAAACCATTTCTGATCAAAAACCTAAATTGCAGTACAATTGACGCTGCTTAGAGCTTGGTCACAATAACTCGTATGAACAGTTATGAGCAGTGTTTAATCCGTTTAAAAGGACTACGAGTAGCGAGGGCGTCGCGTGGCCCCATTAGATGGAATGAACACTGCTCGAAACTGTTCGTACGAGTTATTGTGACCAAGCTTTTAATCGGGATCCTCTTAAAAGGGATTTTTGGTTAATTGGCATATTCAGTCAGAGAACTGTTTCTTTATACATGTACAAAATTGACCTGTTAATCGGGACATTCCTCCTGATAGACGGAATAATTTTTGGTAAAATGCATGCATTAATATGATGAAATTTCCTAAAATTATAAAGTTAATTTTATGTAAATAAATCACAAATATGCGACAAAAATCTTAAACCACAATCCTATATTCTGTTGCAAATCTCAATAAATATCTCAATCTATTCCAAAGGTCTCTAAAAAATTATTTCACTGTGTCCTCTTTTTGTCAGCTTATGAATTTAGTGTATTTTAGTGTGAAAACATCTCACTTACGGTGATTTCTGTATTTTGCTTAAATTTTAAAAAATTGGGACAACTGGCTAATCGGATATTTTTGCTACTCCCGAGGTGTCCCAATTAAGCAGCATAACTGTATTGAGCAAAGAAAAGGGAAATCAACACTCATTGACTGGATAACAGGATACTTGAAACTCACTGGAGTGCTGCCAGTTCCAGGCAGTTCACCAGTAGAGTTTTGAAGATGTTCTGAAGGAATGGGAATCTCTTGACTGATCAAGCTCAATTAGGCCTATTGAACCTTATTTTGGGGTTTGCAAGAAAAATCAAAACTTTTAAACACAATTTGGAATTGAAATCTCTAAATCTAGCTAAAGGCCCCTATAAGGTCCTGACAAAAAGGCACAGATGGTGTGTGAAATAAAATAAACGCTACATGTTTTTTGTCAAAATTTACAGTCCGAGTAGTCATGCTAGTGAAGAGGTTTGATTCTGAAAAATTGGATGCCCAAGGTCCATGCCCGACTTGGACAACAAGATGGTGGTGAGCAACAAATCCCCTTTTCTAGTTCCTTCAACTGGTTTAAAACAACAACAAAAATCAAGAATATTATCAAATTACAACATTTATTTACTACTAAGGCAACAAAAATATTATAAAAAAAAAATGATAACAATATATAAACAACTTTACAGGTAGCTAATTTCATTGTAAAAATACCATACTCACCATCTTGAAGTAACATAAGCTCCCTTGCAATCTTTAAAACTTCCAAATATATTTAACCTTTTAAAATGTCCCAAGACACAGGCCACACGGCCAGGATAATTGATAACAAATTGTTCTCTCACTGGTGTACTTTGTTTAAATGGACATTTCTCTCTTCAATACATGTTTCTAGTTTAATTTCAGTCGATTGTGCAATCACAAAATATACTTGATATAAAAATAGAATTCCAGGTGATCACCACTGACTCACCAATCCATAAACTATACTGTTGTGCAATATTTTTAAAATAAGACCTACATATAAGTAGGTTTTAAAATGCTAAAAGCAAAAATGAACAAACTTTTACGCAATCACACCTGTAGAGGGCGCAAACCACTCAAAAACATGTCGAAAATACTCAAATTAAAATGTCCAATCTATTCGCTTATAAATAGGCCTACATATCCATTGATTCTTTGAAAACCTTTTCACTTTAACGTGCGTTGTATGCCGAGGTTAAAGTCACATACAACTCGCACGATACTCCCGCGTGATTTGACAGTTCTGTTGCTGTGTGACTTGATCAACTTGATTGGTTTGAAGTTTACGGCAAACGGTGCCATTTGGTCCCCCCCAGAAGATGGGTTTTTTCAGAGTACATAAGTAATTATAAATATAATTTCCATTCCCACCGCTGCCAACCATCTTTACTCAATTCAAATTGGAGAGGATTGCTGCTGTCAGAATTTGGTTTATTACCAAAATGTGAGGTGCTGTAAACACACCCTTTTAAATAAGGTTGAGTTTTTGTATCATAATATCCATTAAACAGTCAGATGTCTAAAATAGTACTTAAAATCAGTCAGATGGCACTTGATTGTCCAAGCAGAATGCACAGCACCAAAGCTTTGGCAAAAGATCCTGAAATCCTGGCTAAACTTTATTGAGATAGGATATTCACACAAAATTTAAATTTACAATCATGTTCATTTCTTAAGTCATCTGAAACAAACCTTTTCATTCAGGGCAGGACCAAATAGCACCATGCGTGAACTACCAACCAATCAAATTGATCAAGACTCGAAGTCGCGCAGCAACAGAACTGTCAAATCATGTCATGTGAGTTCGACGAGTATCGCGTGAGTTGCATTTGAACTTTAATCTCAGCGCACAAGACGCGTAAAGTGAAAAGGTTTTCTTCACGCGACTATAGATCAGTGAAAGTGTGTACTTGTTTCTTGAAGTTGAGCATATGTAGACTGTATAATTAGTGTTAAATAAAGCAAGCCAAGGTCTTGGCTACGCTGGTACCCTCGATGTGGGCGCTTCACTATATGGTTCAGACTGCCCATCACCGCAGGTATTGGCTGATCAAAATTAGTCAGAATTTTGACCAGTAGAATTACACAACTTGACAGCTCACTCGCCCTATCAAACTACACGGCAAACGTTCGTGATTGGAAGGCTTTGGTGAAGAGGTTGACAAAATGGCGATGTTTACATGCGCGACCTGCGCCCCGCGTTTAACAACGCGTTACAAGCATTCACCAATGGCAATGCGTCACGCATGTTGTGTGTTTGACACGGAAAACAAATGTCTTCAGGGCATGGGCCAATCAAGTGCTTAGATTCATTAACGGATACCTGCGTCTTATGTCAGTGTGGAGTTGTTGAAGACATAAGAGGCCGGGGACCAGCGTAGGTCTTGGTAAGGTCAGGAAAGGGTCACTTTCAAGCATGATCTCATAGTAATAAAGTACATTAACATGATGAACTCAATTATATTTGTTTGATCATTACAAATAATAGTGATGTTCAGGTCTGTATAATGTTGTTACACATTTTCTCTTGCTTGTGCAACATTTTTAATCACGCATGCACGTGGAGTTTGTTGTTGTGGCGGCCATCTTTGATTCGATAATCCTCTGTCCTTGCGTTTGTGAAATTACAATCGATAGCCCTCGATTATTTCCGTGAATATTGACGGGTGTCGGGGTTTATAGGAACTCGATGAGGAAGGGATATTCACTTTATTCTTCTGATCACGTTTTCACTATATTCAAGCATTCGAAAGGGCTTTAAAAGATCAAAATTCATGAATTAAAACGGCCATCGCAAACATGTCATTTCATGTTCTTGATGTTTGTGGCGCAACATGCATGACATGCGGATCAGATTGCTTTGCCATTTCTGGAGCACAATAACTTCATAAAATGCAGGAATTAAACCTTGCACATAAAACAATAAAGGCTCAAGATATTGATATATTGAATTCCGCATATTTGGTACATTTATAAAAACTGTTACATGTTATTTTTCGTTATTTTATATGGGTAACTCACAGGCATGTTGACGATTTCGCTATCGCGCAGGAAAGAGAGCGAAAGTCACGTGACCAACCCTGAAAGTGAGAGAGGGCAGTATAATAACCCAAAATTAACTAGAGAAAAATGCATTAGTCATGCGCGAATCGGGATATACTAGTTTCAGCAAGGTTTTGCAACATTTACAATGTAATGTTCAAAGCTGAAAACCACCGTAAAAACTCCCGGTAAAAACTTTAAAAACGGCTGTACATGAGGACACCTATTATAAGCATCAAATTATCTATGCAACACTTTATAGCTCAACTGCTAATATTCTCTAAAATGGAAAGACTTACTTTTAAAGTTCAAACTGAGTTACAATATATGTTAGGGAGCAATAGGTCAAAAGGCGACATTTTTTCCAAAAAATGATGGCAGGAGTGGGATCATTGATAGTTTTGGACCAATTTTTGACAATACCTCAAAATTAACTAAGAAAAAAATCGAAAGGTTTCCGAATTAGAAAGACAGTTCACCGATTTTGCGTTTTGCCCCACTACGCGGATTGGCCGTTCCGGTACAGGCTAAGCTAATAATATAGAGGATGTAGCTGTGCAAAATTCCCTGGCAATTTTTTTGTAATTTAATGAGTTTAGCCATTTTTTCAAAATTTACACCAAGCTGTCACAAATTAGAGCATTAAGAAAAAAGAAAAGATTGTCAAATTTGTGTCAAAAAAGAGCAATTGTTTTGCAGAAAATGTAATACGTATAAATTTTAGTCAAAATTTGGTACAAGGAAAAAGTTTGGATATGCACCAACTTTTTTGCCAACTGCAAAAATGTCTTCCCACATATAAACATTTAACTAGGGCCTACTCAACACTCATGCAAGTTGCACCATAGATCGTAGAGTTTTCTACGATCTATGGTTGCACACACATTGTTTATAGCATTCTTTGAATATAGTCTATTTACTAAGGTTTCTGTCAAGACTGTTTTTTCATGTCGACATGTCGCAATAATTTTTTGTCGACAAAGTTATTATAAAAGAGTTGGTTTTTGTGGGAAAAACGAAATTGTTTAATGACCCGTTTTAGACGTAGACTTACATATATTATAATGTATAGTTCTTTCTGCGTACGACAATATGGATGATATAAAATTTATATTTTGCAACTTTTTTGTTGTGAACCACCGTAAAAACTCCCGGTAAAAACTTTAAAAACGGCTGTACATGAGGACACCTATAAGCATCAAATTATCTATGCAACACTTTAAAGCTCAACTGCTAATATTCTCTAAAATGGAAAGACTTACTTTTAAGTCTTAGAGATTGTTATTAGTGATGAACCTTTTCAGAGACTTAAATTTTTAAGTCTCGAAAATAAGATTTATTTTGAATTAGTCTTTTCGACTTAGAAATAAACCTAATAGGCCTAATGATTTAAAATTTGTTTTAAAACCAAAAGATTTTGGCCCGTATTCCAGAAAGATGTTTAGCTAAACCATTGGTTAACTGAGCACCAACTGTCCAGGAATGATATGCATCATCAGCCAGAAGTGAGGTCGCTGAAATATCGCTTATTTTATTTTTATTTATGCATGAAAACTGACAGGAAATGCCGTTTTTTACATGCGTATGAATATTCATGAGATCGGATACCTTAGTTTTAAAAGCCTGTAAACTCGCCAAAATAGCATAGAATCTCAAACCAAACTTGCAATTAGAAGCATAAAAGTTATGAAAACATTTTGAAATTTTAAAAAAATGAAAAAATGGGAAATATAAGTGTCTTTTCGTGTGATTTTGCGAGCGTTTAATTTCCTCGAGTGAGGTCAAGTTAGGTCTTTGCGTTTTACCTAACATCTACGGTTCTGGACTTAGTATATTTTAGCCACTTGGTCAAATGAGAGAGACAACACTTCTTTAGCAGGTTTCCTGAAACATTTGAGATAAATCTGCTGAAAACACGTATCACGTAAGCAAATGTAACGCCTGGTCCAATGAGGTCAAATAAAGCATCAAATTTCTACGCAAAATATTATATAACCCCGGAAGTGATCAATTACGCGGCATTGTCTAATTGTTAGGTACATATAGGTAAAACACCCGTTCAATGACAGCGAGATGTCGATAGCGTAATGGTTTGGCTTTGGCTTTTGATTCTAGAGGTACCAGGTTCGAATCTCGACGGGAAATTAAATTGCTCATTAAAAGCTCATTTGCATAGGCTCTGCTGCCTGACTGTCATTGCAGCTTTCGAGCAGAACAGTTCAATGAGTCGTGCTGTTGACGAGAAATAAAACCTTGATTTAGCTAAACACCTTTCTGGAATAAAAGGTTTTATGTTTAATCCAAAAAGTCAGTATAGATTTTCAAAGTGTTGTGACTGTAATTTAGAGTGGAATAATGGTGTTGGCATATTTATTTATAATAGTACCTTTTGAATCAAAAAGCTCACTTTTAATAATTATAATGTTTGATTCTATGTCGAAAACACAATTTTAATACATTGTATAACCAATTTTGTTGAGACCTAAAATTTTGAATCTCTGAAAAGTGTCATCACTAATAACATTCTATAAGACTTAAAGTTAGTCTTTCCATTTTAGAGAGAAACAGTCATAAATTGACAATTAAACATAAGTTTTTATAAAATTTTACTTGCCCAATTTTGTCGACAAATGAGATTTCATGTCGATATGTCGAGATATGCTTTATGTCGACATAAGTCGACATAAACCTTACTATTTACTGCTGCCTGGAACAATATTTTTTGTTGGGCAAGAAAAATAAATATTTAAGGTGTTTGGTCCATGATAGATCTGCCAGAAGATTTTTAGTAAAAATTGGCATTAATGATCTTTTATCGATGTAGAACCGATTTTAAAATAAAATTGTATGGGGGTCATCGAAAAATTAGTACAGGGGTCTATTGGAAACGTGGCAAAAGTGACATTATTTAAGTGTTGATTCGAAAAACCTGCCCGAGCATTTTTGTTAATTTTTTCACAAAAGTTGCGCACAAGTATGTTCTTTCAAATAAAACAATAACAATTAGGGGTCACCGACTCAATTTTCCAGAAAAATATTAAAATATGGCAATTTTTTAGCTTCAAAACACTGCGTATTGCGGCACTTACCAACTCGGACACTAGCGCGTACTGGTACGCGTGGACCAGACACCTTAAAAGCAGGCCCTGGATTTACTAATGATAAAAGCAGAGCTTTACAAAGGCTATATATAATTTTGGATAATCATTATTATGAGACAAAAAGATGCACTTTTTCTCTAAATTTTATTTAACGACTTGCTTTGTCATGAAACAAAACAATTAACAAAAATAGCTTATGATGTTAAATTTTTTTACATCAAGTACTCTGGATAAAATAATATCATATATTAAAATTCACCATTTATAGCAAAATAAACATTAATTCACTTATTTCAGAATTAAAACAATATACATTTATACTCAAGTTTATACACAATTGAGTTGTTCCTACTCCTATTGCTCAGTTACCTTGGTGTACATAAAGTGCAAGGTTTTAAAAACAATTAATATTAGATGGCTCATTACGCAACATTATAAATCTACCTGCTACAGTGGCGTAGCCAGCATAGGGCAAGGGCTTGGAGTCTTGACAGTCCTGTCAAGATTGCTAGACAGGAAACATGGGGGAAAGCAGTGAATCATGTCAAAAGATGTGCAAAAGTAGCTCAAAACCTTTTTTTTGTCAGTCTTTAAAATCGATAAAATTAATTTTGGGCAGGCCGTAGCCAGGAATTTTTCAAGGGGGGTGCGGATTTTCAAAAAGTGGACCCTGTGGAGGAAAAATTTTCATTTTGGTCGCCCCAAAACTAATTTTAGTGGTTTTGAGAAAGTGACAAGCAAAAAAAAAAAAGGTTTTCAGT
>JXSR01S063369.1:6465-18179 GCA_000969725.1 Ophiothrix spiculata
CTCGTTTGACCCCCGATGACCTCGGGTCGCAAAATCGCGAACACCCCCGTAGCCCCTCTACCCAAGGATCATCCTGTGCGAGTTTCACGAAAATCCGTCGAAGCATATACGAGAAGAAGCATATTTACGAAAGTTGAACGATAGATAGATAGATAGACCGATAGATAGATAGACTAGATCATGGTCCTATAAACCCAGGCACTATGTGCATGGGTTAAAAAACCATACTTTACATAATATATTAATAAACTTTTTTACGGTTGAGTGAGAAAATCAAGGCCATTTCTCATAGAACTTTATTCAAGAGGAATCATGAAATTGGACCAGAAAATTTTACATCCAAATATTTGCCAAGCATAATTTCTGTTCTAGATTATCGATTGAAATGAAACAAACAGTATCTTAAAGTTCAATTCATGGACTATAACATGCAGTGTCTATATACTCTCCAACTGTCTGTAAAACCTGAGAAAATTACATGCAAAGATTGTAAGGTTTTTTCTGGGACACCCTGTATTTTCTTTGGTTTGCTTCTAAATTCTCAATGTGCTTTTATTATATTATTTTTCCTTTACATTTCAAAAGTCACTTTTGTGTTTTTGTTCACCAAACTGAACTCTACTTATAGATGTTAACTATGGGGAAAAATGTCAGACTCCTATTTGATACCATAACATTCGTCTAAAACAAAAATAAGGTAAAACATGCCGGCCTTTTACGCTGAAGGTTGTGATCACAAGCCAGGACGGGACCCCTGCCGTTATTTTATGTTTACGTACGCCTATTCTGTTAATACGTATGATCAGTGGACATAATCATTTGTTTGGAACCAGATTGCATGTGTTGGGCTAATTATTATAATTGTGACGGCACTACTTCCCCGGCGTATGGGTTGTAAAAGTAAAGTGATTAATGCTCTTCAACTCCAGAAATCATCAGTTTTAGACATTGATTAAAATGGTGACCCACAGGTGACATGAGTTACTAACTGACTTGTAGGTCAGTTGCTCAAATAGGCTTAGCCTTGAATGAGTTAAGCCAAATCATTAAGATTGTCTTTATTTCTACCAAAAAACAAACCCAAAAAACTATAAAAAAAAAAATCAAAAATCAAGGGTGAGAGAGGGAGCTTCATTTTAACACTTTAAAGTATTGCTTTAATTGATTAACATACTTACACATAAACTGAGAAGTGAACACATTGTGCAATAAACAAAAATCCAACACATATATCATATGCTTTTTAACATTTTATATATTTCATAAAGTTTATCTGAACAAAATATCCACATATGTCTATAAACAAGTAGGTGCACACACTATTAAGAGAGTACAGTAGTTATTGCTAATTATACTAAACTGATGTTTATCTGAAAATTACAACATATAAGAGTATAAAGGGTGATTTCACAAAAGTCTTCTGCATCTATGATAATAAACTCATGATTAAGCAAAATGTATTTGTCTAATCTTGTAAAATATCGCAAAAAATGTGGTAACAAGATTTTATTTTAACCTGACATGTTGGTAGTGCATAATAAAAATGAGAAAACGGTGGAGCATTGTATGCAGCAGCATCAATCTGATTTGATGTACATTAATGTGCATTTCAGAAGTCCAGTTTGAGTGAGATTATGTTTAAACAGAAAATCATCAATCTGGATATAAAAAATCTGGGATGGGTATTGATATATATTAAATTACGGTGACTATGTGGCTACCCATGCTAAACCTGTAAAGTGCTCATGCCAGTGTTCCTTCAAAGCTTTTAAGCTTAAGCCAATTCAACCAATGTTGAAAACCAAACCAAAGTTGAGGACGTGCCAAAATCATGGACAAGAGCTGAAAATTGGATATGTACAGCAAGAAAAAGCATGTTTTTCATATATCTTCATAAACCTGTTGTGCAAATTTCCCCGATCCTGGGGCCAATGGTGTGCAATATGGCCTTAGCAGATACACTAGCTATGCGTATGTTAAAAAAACATTGCACAAACAGTCGCTAACATGATCCCCAGCTTCAAGCTGACTCAATCTGGACTCCCGAAAGAGCGGATAATTTCAGATTGATCTGCCCATGAGGAGTGTCCCAATTATGTCTGGCCATGCTGACAACTGATTGAACAGGTCAAATCTGCCTACATGAGATATGATGTGAACAACAAGTACAGAGCGTCAATTGACACCTCAACTGGGAATTTGTTTTGCACTTAAGTCTATGATATCTTCTGGAGCGAGAGTTGAACCAATAACCTTTTGAGAAAGCAACCTTTAATACTTTCCAACAGTGTCTGGCCAACAAAATTCCTGTCTGATTTCTGTGATGTGTGACATTCTTCGTTATTTTACAACAATCTGTTTCTATTGCTACGTATTTAATCTTTTGCATAAACAAGTTTTAAAGTTTCATTCAGTCTACGGTAACGGTATATGACGCATAAAGTTCCATCCTGATTTAACATGCTACCGTGTGGATGTTTATATCCTTCTTAATGTTATCATTTTCAGCCTACAGTATTTACACACTCTTTGGAAATAATATTGCATCATCTACAGTTCGTCATGTGAGTGCAAGAAAGTCGTATCTGCAATAGCTGCCATTTGTCATAAATTTAAAATTACACACTTTATGATGTCCAGTCTTGGGTCAGTTGCTCTTGAAATGGTTCTTCAGAAGAACCATTTCAAGAGCAACTGACATATGGGAGTGAAATTTCGAGTGATTTTTCACATTCTAGTGATAAGGTGTTTAATTAATATAACATAAGGCAGCCATTGCAGATACGACTTTCTTGCACTCACATGACAAGTTTACATCACAGATGTATATATTCCTACAAAATATAACAATTCCTAATTAAAGCAGAGCTTTCAAAGTAATCTACATATAAAAATATCAAATCTCTAGAAAATATGACATCTTTCTATATCATCCTTAACCTTTTCCTGAATACTCTTTTATAAAAATTACACCTTGTATAAGAGAATAAACATATCTACATTTTTTTCAGTGTAACACATTCATAAGTTATTATCAAGAATTCTTAATGAAGTATCAATGAATTTATACTTGAAAAGCAAGTCAACATACACTGGTGCATGTGCTCAACTTTATTGTGAGCTAGAAAAAGATCCACAAAGGGTTGTTTAAAGTAATTTGCATATATGAATATCAGTTTTGCATACCTGGGAAGTCCAGATCAAACACTTACTTACCTGGGGTCGATTTCACTAACATTATGATGCTTTGTAGCTAACGAAGGGTTCAGCTCGTAACTACAACTAGACTTCACAAAGACGTGAAAACCCTTCGTAAGTGTTCACCACATCGTAAGGTATATGAGTTGTGCATTAGAAAAATCGAACCCTTTGTTAACATTGCGTGGGGTCAAGAGGTGGTCGTAGCTTAAATGATGGGTTTTGGTCTTACGATGGGTTAACGATGCATTTCAACGTTAGTGAAATCGACCCCAGTAGTCATCACATGACCTTTGACCTAACAATGAATTTAATTGATTTGGAACAAAACTCTGGGCTTATTAACTACAAAACAAAAATATTAAGGGAGCGGGTTGGTGCAGCCATAGTTCCCGTGCCTTGCTGGTACCAATGAGGTCCCGGGTTCAATTCCCAAGCTCGGTGCTTTATGTGCATTTGGTTTTCAGTCCATGCTCACTTCCGCAGGTTTTCTCTGGGTACTCCGGTCTTCCTCCTGCATTCAAAAACTGAATTTAAAAAACATCTTGGAGCCCTGTTAAAGATAAGCTTCATTTAGCTTACTTGCTACCAAGTTGGGTTTCTTTGGCGAAAGCCTTAACAAGATAGTTAACACACTGAAGAAAAATATCATACAGCATTCATATTTGTCACACTTATCGCACTTTACTCCTTTATGAACAGTTTTCTTTATTTTCTGCACTTTCATAACACACTAACCCTTTCCAGCCTAGTCGTATTTTGTTTCTCTTTTTTTGAGCAAAAATTGTTCCAACATCACACCTTCCAAAATAAACCCTGAATTTCTTGTTAGATGTCCTCTTAACTCTTTGCAGTATTTGAGAACTTTTTGTTGGTGAATTCCAGATTTTGTTTTCAAACTAAAAATATCAATGCCAAAAGATATATGGAATATGACTGGAAAAAGTTAACTTCACATTAATAAATTAAATTTAATGTAGAACTCTATGATAACAACATGAATTGATACCATTTCTATGTGAAATTGTACCAAAATTAATGAAGAGCAGTGTTCTCAATATTAAAAAACAGAAGTGTTCTGGTCCATGAATACTATACAAATATTTACTGCTCATGAGGGCAATTGTGCAAAATATCTACCCTTGGTGACTGGAGACCGTGGGCCTACTATTGCCCGACACCAATTGCTCGAATAAAGAGCAGTAAATATTTGTTTTATATACCGTATAAAAATATTCTTGTCATTTGATAACTTGCGTAAACTCACTTGATAAAAGTGCATACTGAGTTAAGCTTACTGTGCATGCTTAGCCTATAGCCTAGGCCTAGCTCTCGCCAAATGCAAGCAGCGCTTGAGGATTTCTGACAGCTGGGTAAAAAGCACTATATCATGCACTCAATTCATCCAACAATTGTTTGAACTCATCCATCTGGTCAGTTTTGTTTATTTCATGAAACTAAGCTACGGCAAGAAGAACATGTCAGAACGTAAACAAACCTTCTCGGGCGTTATGCTTGCATAAAAAAGCTGATATCTCCCTGCGGTGATGTCACGCCAGGGCAATATCACATTTTTATTAACAAAAAAATGCCTGACTATGATGTCAAGCAGGAAATATACCAAATATTTTTGACAGTCTAATGCAGTGTCAACCAATCAAATGACAAGAATTTTTTTCATGCGGTATATAAGTCATAATATTTATTACATCATTGAGAAAAAAAGAAAAAAGAAGAAATGTACAGTCTATGTCATCCTCAAAGGAAAGTGTCACAAAGTAGAGTGTCAAATACATGTAGTGTGCATCATAAAATGAGGAAGCAGCACTCTGAAGATGACAGTGCTGGATGGAGATCGTTTACAAGAATGGAAACTTCTCTTATAAACTGTTATTTCATTTACAACCCTGATATGTGAAATATCTACACTTAATAGTTAATACATGTAAACACCTCGCAAAAGATAAGTCGACAGTCAGTCAAACCCCCATAAATCCAAGTAAGAGCCCCCATAGTCCAACAATATTGACATACATGAAAAATATGGAATCTCAGCTAAATATTGACCCAAAATTTGATATCAAAACTGTTACCATTGTTTTACACCAACCGTTTGAAATTTTGATCTCGGTTTTCATTTCTCACATAGGGTAATACACACAATACACAATAGATGGTCCAGCTCTACTCAAGTTGTTTACAGCATAATGAAATGACTGGGGATTTCATTTTAATTTTGTTCTGTATGACCAAAAAATATCAATTTGAAATGTGAGAAAAATCAATACGCAGCGAAGTGTAGGTATACTCTTCTTTTTATTGATTTATTGAGATGATAAGAAGGAAAGTATCAACTTATTGTGTATAAATTAAGGAAATCAAGGTAGGGCTCTTTTGCGTATAAGCATATCCACTCGACAAAAAGGAAATTAAGTCAAACTAATTTTATCCAAAAGGATAATTACATGTATCTAAGTTAGTAAAACAGTTAAGATCGGCACAGCAGCTCTGTACTCTACAATATGAAAAACACTGATCGTCTATCGATTTCACTAGGCATTGTGGTGATGCTCTATTACACTGCGGGTATACCTAAAATGTGAGAAATGAAAATTGAGACAGATTTTTCAAACGGCTAGTGTAAAGTGATGGTAATGGTTTTTGATGTCAAATTTGGGGTCAATATTTAGCTGAGATTCCATAGTTTTCATATATGTCAACATCGTTGGACTTTGAGGGCTCTTACTTGGATTTATGGGGGTCAGACTTACTGTCCACTTATCTTTTGTGAGGTGTTTATAACTATTGTAAATTCTATGCATACAAGAAATCTCAATGCATTTATATCAATTTTTACACCAAACCATGTCTATACAAAATTGATACATATTTGAATTTATATCATTCATAAATATATTATTGTTCATTGATTGGTTAAAAGCTGGTCACATGATTATAAATAGTACCACTATTTAGTGAAAAAACAAAACATTCTATATTTAAGGGAGTGAGATAGTAGCCTATTTCATTTTTAGCCTCATCCCCATTGGCAGCGTAACTTAGCGCAATATTTATTATCGGTTTATTATGTAAAATGACGTTCGCATGATGTCGTCGAAACTCGATTGCAGAGTCAATACACTATTGATTTATTCCTATACATTTGGTACTTTGACTCGGGGGTTGCGATTATTTTGGCTTCGTACCCATTCTATAATGACAGCCACCAGTGAGAATTTGATGCTGGTAGAACGAGTGTAAATACACTGCCTTTTCACATCGTTACCGAAGATGGACTGACGGAATGTATATCTATTGCAGACAGCATCAATACATAGAATCAAATCAAGTATGGAATGCCGATTTTGAGGAATTTTGTAAAGAATCAGATGTTTATAATATATTTCATAGTAGACTCAATCGGTTGCTTGCACAATTCTACGCTGACTTATCAGGATGCCAATTTAAGTATCAGGTATGGCATTTAACCAATCAGTGAACAAAAATATATTTAATAAATGATATAAAACAAATATTTAATGACTTATTCGGGGTTTTAAAGTGGAATCTATTGGTCCCCTTGGTGAACTGGAGGGCGTGACGTACTATTTTCCCTCGACCTTCGGTCTCAGGAAAATAGTACCTCACACCCTCCAGTTCACCTCTGGGACCAATAGATTCCATAAGATCCCTCATTATCATTAAATATTTGTATAATATTTGGTAAAATGTGGCAAGGGAAATGGGGAAACTCACATGTGATTTTATCTTATGTGACCAAAAATTTTAAACACATGCATGCATTTCCCTACTATCACGAGACACAAAAACAGCATACTGTAGCAACAAAACTACTATGAGCGGCATTATCGAAGTTCCTCTCTCAATGCAATGGGTATTCAATTACATCAAACAAAAATAGGATCTATTTATTACACCTCATCAATATTCATTAAGAAATCATGATCATTCATTTGCTCATCACGAATCACTTCCCAGTTTGTAGTTTTTACTACTTTCCTTACAACCTCATCCCCAGAGTCACAGTACATGGTTTTATCGGTAAAGTAGTGAAATCTATCTATCCCTCGGTACTGGCTATGAGACTATTATCCCTCATCCTGCGGTGTCAGGATAATAGTCACATAGTCAGATTTCACTACTTCACCTAAAACCATGTAGTGTTTGTATAATATCTGAAGGCAATGTGGTTTGGCATTCAACATGTTTACAAGTTTTTGTACTGACAATGTTTTTGTTATACCATTTGGCTAAGAATGTCATTATTGTTATACACAAAAGAAACTTTCAATATTCAATATTTATAAAATATAAAAACAATATTATGTACAATATATACAACATGCAATGTATAATATTGTTTAGCACAGATAATAGCACTGATAAAAAAACATGCCCTTAAAACATTGGTATTGTATTTGTGTTAACTGTACTGGCAGCCTCAAGGTTTTAGTGCCTATGTACAAGTAATGAACAGTTAATCAACACAAAAATGTATGACCAACTGATGTCAATCAATTATCAAATGAACTATACTACTATATTTTTTGTGGAAAAGTTTGCCTGCGTTTTCTGCATTGTTTTATACCCTGGTCACATAACCTTGCGGCGAGATTATGATGTGTTTACGGCGTCAATTCAGCAGACGTCGATCGGACACCGGCCAGTCCGACCGGTGTCCGTGAGCCATAGAGACGCCGTAATCATGCCGCAGGAATTTAATTCCGAGTTAAAACCTTGCGGTTTGTATACCATGTCTTCATGTTAAGGTCACATAGGCCTAACCACCGGTGTCCGAACGGGCATCGCAATCATTCACCGGTGTCATACCGGCGTTGCGGCTTCTTGAGGCTTATGTGACCAGGGTGTAACTTGAGCGTAACGTGCGCAACAATATGCGTTAAAATTACAAACACTGGAATTCAACCAATCATACTCGATAAATAAGTGTGTAAGTAAGTTGGCTTTCATGCAAATCAGAGCAGTAACAAGCATCTGGCAAAAAAAAAAAAAAACAGAAAAAACTTAATCCTCAAAAACACAATAATTCACAAGTGTGTTAAAATAATGGGATTAGCAAAATACCAAAAAGCAAAGCAGCAAGGTAAAGTGGTGCCCCAATGGGGATGGCCAGTGAGTGAGTTATACCTAAGGACTTTAAAACAGGGAACCTGTGCTCACAGCCATTTGTTTTCATGGAGCAGAGTAATCGTTATGTGAGTGCAAGATAGTCATATCTGCAATGGCTGCCCTGAGTTATACCTATTTTACCACTTGTCACAAGAATGTGAAAATTCCCTAAAAATTCAGATGTCTTATGTCAGTGGTTCTTGAAATTGTTCTTCAGGTGACCATTTCAAAAACCACTGACTCAAGACTAGAGATTTTACAGAGTAAAATCCAAATTTATGACAAATGGCAGCTATTGCAGATACGACTTTCTTGCACTCACATGATGAGTTATTGTACTTCTGGATTTGTTCTATAACGGTCTGTTAGCTAGGCAGGTCACACACAAAAACCTCCACTTAATGCTTAGACAGTGTGTGCATTCTTTGTCACATGCAAACTATGTCCACATTTCCAACAGCACCTGTTACGCCTTGCTCTGAGGTAGGTAAGCCAATTAATTCATCCTACATGAGCAACAATCTGATAATCATTATCATAGCTACGATCTGCAAGACTATAATGCTTTCTTTAGTGATTTTGGTTAATTCCAATTTTAGATAAATAAAAAAAAAACACTTCTTATCTTGAACATTTGATGTTCTCGTTGTATACCCTGAAAAGTTATAAATTCTATCACAGAATTTATTATAGGTACAAAAAAGCATAAAAATGATGCTCTAGCATTTTGCACAAAAATGACAAAATATTCTCTCTTGATAAAATATAATAAAGGATAATATTTACATCAGCCTCCATTCCTACATTACAATCATTAAAAAATCAAATCTGCACCATAAAAATGTCATTAGCTTTTCCAAAAAAGCAAGAAAATCACTGTATATTTGGCAGTCTACAGTCTTGAGTCTTCATGAATCACTTCATGTTGAGTATCAGGCTCGAATGCTAAATTCACATGTTCTTTCTTATTCAAAAGTGCATCCTGGTTTGAATGATTAATAATAAGATGATCGGTATTTCCGACGTGATTACTACCAGTATGACTATTATCATGATGATCAGTATTTCCGACGTGATTACTACCAGTATGACTATTATCATGATGATCACTATTTCCGACGTGATTATTACCATTCTGTTTATTATCATGACGGTCACTAATATGATTACTGTCATGATGATTACCAATATGATTGTTACCATGGTGATCAACATGGTTACTACCCTTCGGACATTTTGTATCTGCTTTATCTTCATTTTGAATACCGTTTTCATTGCAATTGTGCATCTCCACCTGTGTCTGTTCATCCTTATCATCTTTGCGTTCTTCCTTCAAAACTGCTGGAATATGGTTCGTCTCTTCATCTGCCTTAATGGAAGCTTTATCGTCTTCACATACTACTTTCAAAACTGGCACATGGCGTGTCTCTTCGTCCACTTGCGTAGATGCTTGGTCGTCTTTATCATCTTCGCGTACTTCTTTCAAAACCGGGGTATGATGCATTTCTTCCGAGCGTAGTGCGTGCTCTTGCAGTGATGCTATCAAGATCGCTGGTGGTGGTGGTAGAGACTGGTGCAAGGCTATTATCGCTGGATCAAAGTCATATGCTATGGAAGTTGACCTACTGCTTTTGCACTGTGTGAAAAATAGTACAATAGAGTTTGAGATCAGTTATGTTTCAGTGAACAGTATTTTATAATTAAAGGCTTTCAAGAATCTTGTTTAAAAAATCTTAAATTACACTAAAACTAATTGGTGAAAGAACTTGAAAGTGCTCAGAGGAAGTGATGATGATCGATTTTTAGATTATACTGGGAAAGAAAGTTAAAAAAAAAGGACAGCCATATCCCTGATCTCCATCCAATAACTCACCATATCTTTTTGTACAGGAGCATACCATTGTCAGTTTGGCGGAACTCACAATTCGGATACGTATCTTAATTTGGATACCCACGTATCAAAATTCTGATACCTGTATCAAAATTAGGATATGGAGGGGTGTCCGAGTTCTGATACGCCTGTCGTTGCGCAGGTATCATATCGATAGCGCAGCTGGCAAGCACATGAAGAAAATCTTTCTTGCATCTACAATAAATGTATCTGTGAAAATGTCATTTCCATCTATGTAATTGCAGCGGAACAGCTTCGAAACATGCATGTCCTGATCACAGAAAGCAAAATAATTTGTCCAAAACTTTGTCAGAATTAGATGACAAATTATGATAATGTTATTGACTTTTGTATATACCGCTATTGTGCGCGGCGGAGCTGAATATTCATTTCAGCTGATATCCTGTTTCAGTTGTTTTAAATTCAAATTCAGATACAGGTATCAGAATTTTGATACGGGGTATCTCAATTCAGATACGTATCCGAATTGTGAGTTCCGCCGAACTGTTGTTGATTCATATCAACCACATGCATGAAGTTCAAACAAACATCAAAACCTAATTCAAAAGCCGTGGTACTCACAAAAGATCATTGCGTGCAATATTCATAATGCAAAGATGGATGCACCAAATAAAGAAATAGTTCAGAAAATAAAACCAAACGTTGCATACTGTATCCATTCATATAATTCAACTATTTTTCTTACAAATCCTTTAAATTATTAAACATGCTCACTTCCAAAATTTTAACAAATTATCATATTCTATGCCCGAAACATTATAAAAAGTATTTTAAGGTGTCTGATCCACGCGCCATCCATGCGTACCAGTACGCACTAGTTTCCGAGACTAAGTGCCACAATACGCATGCGCATACACTCTGAGTAGTGTTTTGAAGCTAAAAATTGTCATATTTTAATATTTCTCTGGATAATTAGTATGGTGACCCCCAATTTTTATTGTTTTATTTTAAAGAACATACTAGTGCGCAACTTTTGTGAAAAAAATTGACAATAAATTTCGGGTGGAATTTTTGAATCAACACTAAATGAAGTCACTTTTGCCACATTTCTCATAGACCCCTGTACTATTTTTCCCAAATAGCCTCCAAAAATGCATGCAAAAACAAGTCCGGTGACCCCCAATTTTTATTTTGAAAATCGGTTTTACATTGATAAAATATCAATCATGCTAATTTTTACTTGAAAATTTCGGGCAGATCTATCATGGACCAGACACCTTAATCACTTTTGGCACACTTGTATAAGTTATGACTCATCAGTAACATGATTTACATTGATTTGCTCATTAGTTGAATTGGATGAGTGAATACAGTATATAAGTAGAGAAAACTTGCACAAATTATAGATAGCGCTAAAACAAATCGTGTATATGTGACCCGTCATATTGAAAGGTACCTTAAGGTCGGCATAGTAAATTACGAGATACGGGCCACTGAAGCTGAGCATAGTCAA
>JXSR01S063369.1:18229-48644 GCA_000969725.1 Ophiothrix spiculata
GATGGATGCACCAAATAAAGAAATAGTTCAGAAAATAAAACCAAAAGTTGCATACTGTATCCATTCATATATAATTCAACTATTTTTCTTACAAGCCCTTTAAATTATTAAACATTCTCACTTCCAAAAGGTTGACAAATCATCATATTCTATGCCCGAAACATTATACTAAGTGTTTTAATCACTTTTCGCACACTTGTATAAGTTATGACTCATCGGTAACATGATTAACATAGATTAGCTCTTTACTTGAATTGGATGAGTGAATACAGTATATAAGCAAAGAAAACTTGCACAAATTATAGATAGCGCTAAAACAAAGTGTATATATGTGGCCCGTCATATCGAAAGGTACCTTAAGGTCGGCATAGTAAATTTTGAGATACTTGCCATTGAAGCTGAGCATAGTCAACAATTACATCCAAGGTCGAATTTCTAATTTCATCAGAAACGTTACCTTTGAAGTGTATTCTATCATATTAATCAGGTTCCAACATCCAAAACATAACACAAACGTTTATAAACCCGAGATAAAAATCCTTTCTCCATTCAAGTTTTTCCAGTACAGAAACTTTGAACTCGATTTTCTCAGAACTAAAGTTTCTTGAATCAGCCCAATGCCTTTTACCAGTTTTGATGTAACTTTGCAATAGAACATCCAATAACCAAAAGCAAGGTGACATTTTAAAGCTTAAAATATAATCTTTCAGATGAGACCAAAAAAAAAATTCATTTTGGGACACTTAAGGTACCTTTTGATATGATGGTTCACATATAAGCTTTAAGCATTTCACCAAAGATTGAAGTCAATTATTTGTCTAATTGAATGAGAAAATAAAACAATCAAATAAAAAGTTGAGTGCAATCAGTAGCAGTGATAATTTACATCAGTGATCTTGGCTGTAAAAGATGGATGAATGCTCAATTCTGATGTGAGAGAAAGTTACAGAGAAAAGAGTTATGATTATTATACCCAGACCAGCATGCGTAGCAGAGAATCGTTTTCAGTGGTGCAGGCTGCAAAATGCTTGATGAATTTCTGCACATCAGATAAGCTTATGTGTATTGAGAAAAGCCACATCCGTTGACAGTCAGCTGAAATTTAGCACTGTACATTTGCCGATGCTTATGTACCTCATATACTGTACTCAATTTGATTTTCAGGATAAATGGAAGAACAAGGGACATCGTCTCCAATTTGGTGGTATTTTAAGTCTGTGACATAGTGTACAGGCATTCTTTGCCCATGCCTGGATTGACCTGACCGGTTGTTTTGTAATTGTCTAAATTTGTGAATGGGAATAAACATTAACTAAATCAAGACTAAATCTAAGTCCAAATACCTCATACAAAAATTACCCGTTTCTTCTTGCATTCCAACCCCCCAACCTCTCGCATCCCGATCCCATGTCCTCCTATGGCAAACCACAGAGAATGGACTGTCATGGCAGCCATTTCATGCCCATATATTTTCCCTGTATTATGACATATTTGGACTTAAACCAATTTCTTGATTTTTGCTTGTTGGATTTTGTTGGACTGAGGTAGGTTAGGTTTATAGCAACTTCCAGAAATACAACAATTCTCAAGTTCAATATGTTTCAATCTGAGAATGTCCTTTGTTCTTCCTTCTTTCCATGAGTACTTAGTAATTTGTCTACCACAATGCCACCTCATAAAATTTACAAGCCACTTAGGAATAAATAGTTCAGGTTAGAATAGAAATTTGCAACATATTATTGCGCATTGAATGCAGGAAATGCTATTGCGATCCTGTGAACTTAAATATTTTTTCCATTTATATTTGAATAAGAATTTGATCAATTGGTCACCTCTCTGAACTATATATATCCTGAGAAGCAATGTGAAGCAAACTTCATATTAGTTCACAATAAACTAAATATCAGAGATGATTCAACTTTCTGATGCACTTCCAATACTCTACAAAGTATCCAAAAGTAATATTACTGGTTTTTTTTAACCACAAATGTATGCATCAAATATTTTGAAACATCTTTGACTTTAGTTTAGCCCCATGCAGTGAAGAATTTTAAGCCAAATCAAGCATCTGAAGATTTAAGTCCTTACTGAAATGGTATCTAAATATTCCAAGCTCCCACTTGCCAGGCGTTTCTGCATTGTCTGTTAATTAAAATCAGATTAAAATCACCACCAATGATTTGCCAAATGATCCACATGCCACAGATAGAAAAAAAAATTGTATGAATTTCCCTGCTTAAGATGGACAATTTTAAGTACATTAGCATAAAACAAACATCACTGATAATTTGCCAAATGTTCCACACCCAACACTTATAATAATAATAATACCGGCATTTATATTAAACCTTTTTCCAAAGCACTGGCCATTACTATTATGCCGTAGCAAGGGAATCATCAGAACCATTTCGCCTCACACTAAGTCACTTGCAGCCAAAGACTAAAGGTGCAAACCTATCAGCACTTAGCTTGTGAAATTCAAGCCTAAACAGCTCCCCAATGTGCTCAGGTTAACGAGGCAAGTATGATAAATTGATTTGCCCAGGTTCATAAGATTTTGGCACTTACAAGGCTGAAACTCACAACCTTCTGTTCATGAATCCTGCACTCTTTTTCTAGCCCACAAGCACCAGCAAAAATATTTTTTAATGAATTCCCAGCTTTAGATGGTTGATTTTAATTACAACAGAATAAAACTATCACCACTGACGATTTGCAGAAAAAAAAAGAAACATTTTTTATAAATTTTCCTAGCTTAAGATGGTCAATTTTAAATACACCAGAATGAAGCCATCACCAGTCATGATTTGCTGAATGTTCCACATGCCACAAAAATATTTTTTTAAATATAAATTTCCCTGACTTATTTATGGTCACAATAACCCTAAAGACCAGCTACAACTGGGGAATTGCCACTTTGTCCATACCCGTTTTGTCCAATAGGCATACTAACGACAATTTCACCATTTTAAACAAACATCTAATGGCAGGTTGATGTTTGCAAAATGCAAAACTGCATTCATACACCATTGGAAATTTGTCCAAAATGGTTACTAAATCATAGTGGCCCGTTCGTGAATTGGTAGCTGGTCGTAAAGCTTATGGGGTAACTGTGACCAAACTTCAGCCATCAATTAAAAGAAAGTGTATTGTGCTGCAATCACATATGTAACCACAAAAATACTGTGAAAAAGTAAACGGTAATGGATATGCCCTATTTATGTGAACAAGAACATGGTTAATTATGAATAAATGTTGAGTTATCTATCAGAATCCTTAGAAAAATCAACTTTAGGTTTTGCAAATAAAGAATACATGCATTTCAAAATTTCAGGTTTTCAGATTTGGGTGATGAGCTGTTACACTACAATCTTTAAATCTCTTATGGCTAATTTTTATTCACAACGTGACATTATTTTTAATTTTTATTTGACTTTCATACAACTCAAACCTGTTATCATCTTATGGACAAGAGGAACTTGTTTTACACCATAAATCTATTCAATTGAGGACTTACTTTAAAGAGTAAATATAGTAATATTTTAAGAAAATAACCACTTCTGCATATAAGACAATTGTTGACCCTACATTCTTTATTACATAATTATTTTGAATAATTGAGAATACTTCATGCAAATGTGCAAATAATAGATAGAAGAATTTTTAAGACTGAATCATGCAAACCCTAATTTTCCTCATACAAAATCATCAAGAGAGCTAAATTAAAGAATCAAAGTATATTTTCATGCTTCATAAAATAGTTATAGTTTTGTGATAAATTCTTTTCTTGATTGAAATAAGATCACAGTACATTGATTTTACCTGAATTAACATTTGGATTAATTTCCTTCTCGAATCAATGAAATTTTCTTTGAGAAGCAATGTAAGAGAATTGTAAGTAATAACAAATAATTCAATTTAGCTAATTATCAGGTATGTTAATAGATTTTTAAGAAAAGTTTAAGGTTGTTTGAATAAAATTGAAATGGTTACACTTGTCAATTTCTGAGAATTTATTTTTTATTATTAACATTTCTAAACGACAAATCTTAATGGACATGCATTAACCATAAAATCTCTCTCCCGGGTGCTGCACTCAACCAATTCAACAATTCGAAGCAGACATATACTTGAAACTTTCCAAATATTAATCAATCAATACTGATTGTTTGGGGATGTGATTTTATTGAATGTGTAACTGCCGGTTTCATACAATGGTCTCTATTGTGGGCAAATATTTTCTAAGTTGTGGTGTACACAATAGCCTCAGAACTTCAGCATTCAAAAAATATATTCACAAACTATATAATTACAAGTGATACATTTAAGTAAATATGTGATTGTTAGCTGATGAAATATACTTACCGGGCTACTTGTTGGTGAACAGAAGTGAAGCACTGCATCATGTATGGAAAGGTACATACGCTCAAGGTCTATGGTGTGATCTTTATTTAATTTACTGGACTGCATCATGGAATGGCGAATAGGTGCTGTGGAAACAACAAAGTTATAAAGACGACATCAGTTAGTTATGCGAGTGCAAGAAAGTCGTATCTGCAATGGCTGCCATGTGTTATATCTATTTTACCAGTTCTCATAAGAATGAGAAAAATCAATCAAAATTCTACTGTCTCATGTCAGTGGTTCTTGAAATGGTTCTTCAGGTGACAGTGTCACCTGAAGAACCATTTCAAGAACCACTGACCCAAGACTGGAGATTATACAGCGTGCAATCCAAATTTATGATAAATGGCAGCTATTGCAGATACGACTTTCTCATACTCACATGACGAGTTATGCCAGAGTATGGCATAACAAGCCATTTCACATGTTTGGTTACCAAAAAAAGGGGGCATGTTAAAGTACAACACCTTAATGGAAGCCCTCCAATTGTAAACTAAATTTTAGCGCCTCACTAAATGACCCCTTTTATCAACATATTGATGGCTTCACCAAGGACCCCTTGTTTCTCATAGCCCTCATCGTTGAACCCATATTTTGGGGAGATCCTCACTGAAAGACCCCTTTTTTCTTCATTTTGTCTGTCACCAAACGACCGCTACTTCTTAGGTCATGGCTAAACACTCCCTTCACTTCCAACAAGATGGTTCGCGAACCAGTAGTCTCGCCTGCGTATCGACCGCCTACTTAATAATTCAGTTGTGGGGTGGATTCCAAGGGAAAGGTCATACAACGGGGTCACCATTGCAACTTTTGATCGCTGGTCCAAGACACACAATTTGACACCTTAATCTTTGAAATCGGACAAAGTTGAAAAAAAAAGCTACATTTTATGCATAAATTATGCAAATTAGGTACTTAATTAGCATATTTGGCGCTCAAATTGCAGCTGGCACAAGCGCAGCTCTATCCTCACCTACCCACTAAATTTCATGAATGTAGGGGGCAGGGTTTGTAAAATATCCCATTTAAAGGATTTTACACATAAATTATGCAAATTAGGTACTTAATTAGCATATTTTGCTGGATCCAATTCGGCTCGGGGTCTACCCAGTCACCAAATATCATTAACGTAGGGCATGCAGTTTCCGAGATATGCTCTGGACGGCGGACAGAAAATCGGATCGCTATGTCTCTTCTGAAAAATTTTCAGGCGAGACAAAAATTAGTGACCCCTCCACCAGGGGGAGGTGGTGTCTGGGGCAAAAAGGTTATTTCATATGAGAAGGGGACAACATGCTCAAGCTTTCCTTACTTTACTGACAATAACATTTCAAAATGTTAGTTTATTCTTTTAAAAATAGGTCCTAGTTTATAGCAAAGATGGTTCTGAATAAAATGATTACACTATTTAGAACAAAAGAAGAGATCAACGTTGGCCCATTAGCCTTTTCGGAATTTTCAATCTTTTTTACAGAAACTCAAATATCGTTAATTTGTCCCATTGAAATACATTGCGTTCTTGTCAAAATTGGCCAACTTTAGAAGTTCACTGTGGTTGTAATCGGAGTACAATAATGGTTTTAGACACATACCCGTAAAGAGATTAATGTTCATAACATTATTTTATCAAATTTTTCCTTATTGCACTCCAAATAAACACACATGGATAATCTGAAGATATCTATTTCCGCTATCGGGGTATGGCTGCCGCGCGAAGTGTACGCAGCGTCTGATAAACACGGGGTGAATTTAAATACTTTAATAATCGCATATTGCGCAAGACGAAATATAAACAAAATCATTAGGAATTACTAGAAACCATATTTGGGGAAATTCTGTTAATTACTGTCATATTTAGGTAAATGATATTATTTTACAAAATATATGGGCTATTTAGGAAGAGTTTGAAGAAAAAATTTCATGGGGCCGACGTTGATCTCTTCTCTTATTTAGATCTAACTGATGTACACTCTCGGTCAAAAGTGTTTGTGCACCAAACTTTTAACCAGCCATATCTCAAGAACCGTTCATCATTTGCGCCATGTTTTTTTAATTTATATTTTACATACATATATCTAGAAAACTCGACAAGAATTGCATTTATCGCATTTGAAAATATGGCGTGCTAAACATATTGTGTACTTTCTTCTGCACATAATAAACGGAGTTTAAAAACATAACTGCACATTTGTTGGAAAACTTTTTACCTGAAAATGTTCTTTACGGCTACACGGTGATAATGAGCATTGAATAATAAACAACATAGGAACATATCAAAAAGTGGGTGTGGTGTATTTGTATATGGTCCAGGAAATCGGCCATTTTTATGATTATGGAAGATCAAACATCATAGGAAACATACATTTCTTGTATTGGATACATTAAGCATCTATAAAAAACACAATTTTTTTCACAGTCTTGGTCGTTTGATATAATAATTACGTTTTTGCCCATATTTAAGGGTGCGCAAACACTTTTGACCGGGAGTGTATATCTTACCTTTGCAATTAGCAAACACTACTCTGATTCCAAGTTTCTTGTAATCAGCAACAATGTTCTGCAACGTCTTGACGCCTACCACATCAATAAAACTAAACATACTGCAATCAATGACGATCGTGTGCACATCTTTGACGACAGTGTTCACATCTTTGGCGACAGGTGGCTTTGGACTGTTGAGACCGTTAGGCCTAGTTTTTGGATCTGTGGTTGATGCCATCTCTGGTAGCTCATCCTCAAAAACGTCATCCTCATCTGCAGACTAAAATAGAGATGGAAATGTGATAGTATAACGATAGATATATGTGATGACTCACCCCGAAAAGGGGGACTTTGTGACAGAAAACTTTTCAAGATACAGGTGAAAATAGGCAGCAAAAAATAAAGAAAATAATAAGAATTTCCTGCAGATTTTCTGTTGTAAAATTTGATCGTCTTGATTAATTTCAACAAATAAGGTGTCATTTTAAAGCTTAGAAAATGCTGCAACAGATGAAATGAAGAAATCAAAATTGATATTATCTTCAAAGTCCCCCTTTCGGGGTGAGCCATCACATATAGTCAATGTGTTTGTTATAATGAACAAAATAGTAATGAACAATTTCTTTTATAGAATTAAAAAACATTTCTCTTTGTCTATGCATTTGATTTATAATTGGGTAGATGATAGATAAATGAATTCAGAAATTTAAATCCAAGAAAAAAGTGCTGGCAATAGCATCACCAAGAACGAGATTGAGAAAATCAATTTTCAACGAGATTGAAACATCCAATTTTTAACCAAATTTAGTCTTTTTGTTCAATTTTTTAAATCTTTTTTAATTTAAATTAATAATAATTTATAATTTATAATTTGCTTTTGCTTGCTTAGATGTTCAATATGTAAACAATTTCATGTGGAATCTAGGGTAATCTTGCATGTTGCATTCTATATATAACCTACTTCAACATTTTAAAAAACATCGACCAGAAAACTTCTTTTCATACAACAACCTCCCCCCCCCCCCCCCATTAATTTAATTTGAAGTGCAAATTGATCACCTTTCATTTCCACGTTGCTTGTTTAATAGGTATGGGCTATTATTATCAATAATTTTGAGATTGTCCACTGGACAATTTGAACATTCATTAAAGGTACATTGTCTGATTTTTCAAATTTTAGTTTTCACTGTTATACGAAAGATCACCACTTAAGATGCTTCAATTTCAAATTTGAGTCAAATCGGAACAATCATTTTGATTTTTTGAGAAATTTTGTATTTTCCATTAGCCTATTCTTTATTGTGTAAATGATATATTATGGTTCCCATAATATTAATAATTTTAACACATTTTCACTGATATCCATTTCACTGAAATGGAACATATTTCAGCCGTAAAATTTCACATGGGTAATGAGAAAAATATGAGGAATATTTTGGTACCAAAATCTCAAGAAAGTTAAAAAAAAATGTTGACCCAATCAGACAGGCTCCTTAAAGCTTGCCCGAGGCATTTTTATGTTTTCTCGGACAATGGACAAGCCTTTTTGTTGAACGCTGCATGCTATCCATGGAATTTATGCTAAACCCTTTTTTATATCTTGCTAATATACATACCTGTCCACAGACACATGAACATGAACAACATGAACAAGCCTGGCTATCCCCTTCCACCGCCAGTGCTTTCTGAGGATTGATGCCAACTTTAGAATACAACGCCGTCTTGAAATGCTCAACGTTGACGAAACAAAGGGACGAGGAGCTTCGGAATATCTTGATGCCTGGCATCTCTTCAGCCTGATGGTGCAAATGGATGGAGAATGTTTTAAATCATATTAAAGGGGCATTGGACAAAAATGATATACACTTCCTAAGTTAGAAATTAACAGTCATTTACCAGATATCAGGAAAATTTTGATATCTGGTAATTCAAAAAAGTCAAAAAATTGAATTTTATTTTATTTGCTGATTTTGGGTATGAGGCTATTCTCTAAACGTATTTATTGATGTTTACAATGAGAAAGAGCAAAAGATATGTTTGTAAAACATTCCTTTCACATTATAGATTGCAGAAAAATCATAAGAAATTTGGAATTTTCGTTAGATCTCCTGAAAAGGCCAATTCTAGAAATTCAACTATAGAGGGCAGTATTTATCGTTGTCGACAACGATAATTAAAAATAAGAGAATATCAAAATGGTATATTGGGTTTGAATTTGACAATGAAACTTTGCATGGTGTCATTATTACCGCTTATACTTCAAATGATGCAAAAATCTCAAAATGTTTGGGGAAAAGTTTGGGGATGATGCTGAACTTGTCCAATGCCCCTTTATCTTCTCTGATGTAGTATCTTTTGAAACAAGAACATTCTATTTTCGGAATATCATCATTTTCCAGTATTGCAAATATGTCCTAATCCTAAGCTATCCTGCAATCACCATCAGAATGTACTCTATAGATCTTTTCAGAACACAACTTTCTGTAAAATTCCAAAGCACAGTTTATTCCCTCTGACAGCAAAAATTCCAATTACTAAAGGTAAAAAGTTCATATTAAACTAATTGTGTAGAAATTCAAACTTGTAAGAGAGTAAGACATTAGTGAGGTACTCCCATATTTGAGAGAGTAGGTTTAGTGTAACATGCCGTGAGTTTACTCAGGGTTAAGCTTACTTATGATGCGTTTACACTGTGACGACTTGTTTCAACGCAGGGTAATGTAATTTGCAACTAAAAGGTTGTAACTGAAAGCTACTGATAGTAACTATAGGGTGCGTAGCTAGCAGCGTGTGTGAGCGTAAGCTGACGTTAACTAACGATGACGGGCGTAAAATTCAAAACTGCAATACGCAGGTCTACGTTGCTTGTCGTTACCCCCAATACGTCGCAGTGTAAACGCACCTTTACTTGAATTCAAGGGGCAAGTTTACTTTTTCTGTCAGCTAGTCTGTGGTGACACTATAGCCAAAAGAGATTTGAAAATGATGCATCTTCCCGTGTGTGGGTCAGAATACGACTATTTTCCCTTATACTGCACTTAAAATACAAAAACCCTTTCTCACATCGCATGCAGATAACAAATTTTAATGAGAGTATCAACCTCTAGCCTGTTAGGACAAGTAAAAAAATAAACAAGTTTAGCGTCCAAGTTTTGTAAAAAGTAGGAGGAGGAGGGGCTTTTTATTTTTTATTTTTTGTTGGCAAAAAGCTTGAAATCATCGTATTTAGTGCAATATGTAGGAGTTTTTTACGTTTCTAACGTTATTTGAAAAAGAGGAGGAGGCCCTTATTATTTCTTTGTTTTGAGAGGAAGACCTCTCCAGTGGTCATAAAACTCTCCTGAAATGTTTTGTTGTACATTTACAAGATTGAAGAACAAGTTTCAACTTCTTTAAACTCTTTCAAAGCGTGTTATGGATGTAAGTTTACAAAATAAAAATAAATTTGAAAAATCTTCAAAAAAGGAGGAGGGCGGGGACGCTAAACATGTTATTTTTTTTATTCGGCCTTATGGAATCAGGTTACTTACATCTTTCATGACATCAATATCCCTGTAGATATCCATGCCAGGAACTTTACCCATCAACACACACTGTGGTTTCTGTGTGCGGACAATGACCGTGATGAGGGAATACAGAACGGCTACTAGAAGGCCAAGATCTACACCCAGGAAGACAACGGCCAAGAAGGACAGAATCCATATCGACTGGAAGGAATAAAGACGAGTAAGCTTAATCATTTTGTTGGGATTTAAGTTCCAACTTTCAAGATAATTAGATCAAAATGGAGTATACTCAATGTTGGCAAATAAATTCAAAGCAAAGTGTGTACAAAGATCAAGTACATAGCATGTGTCTGTCATACACAGTCCACAATGTGTAATATTTATCTTTTGACTGATGAACTGTCTTAAATCATATGTTATACTTATACAAATATTAACTGCTCATGAGGGCAATAGTAATGACTATGATTGATTGATTGATTGAATTTATTCAGCATATTATCATCACATGTAAATTTGACATATAACAATAAATTATTTAAAAATACATAAAATAACAAACATAAAAATGAAATAATATGCTAGGATGACCCTTTAAGGTTTTAAAAACTTATTTCCAAAGGGGTCCTAAGAAAATATACATATGCTCCAATTACACAAAAATTCATACTACATTTAAGAACACTAAAATACAGTTATACATCCATGTTATTTAAAAGGTAGCTTTTTACATCAAGTTTAAAAACTGATTTCTGGGAGATACTTTTAATATCATCTGGAAGCCCATTCCAATCCTTTATGGCATTATAAAAGTAAGATGAGTTGCTATGTGTATTGCTTTTGGAACATGAAAATTGCACCTGCTTCCTCTTGTATTATGCTTATATACAGTGGATACCTTTGTAAAATTTTGTTTCATATAAGGCCTGAAAAAAATTTGTTGTGTTGCCCTCAAGTGCAAATTTTTATGTTGGGCGGTAGGTAGGCTTTTTTTAATTTTTTTTTTTCAAACTCAATCAATTTTTGTGTTTAAAAGGTTACTAATGGAAAAATTAAGTTTTCAGCATTCTAGAAATAAAACAAATAAAACAAAATACTAGCAACAGAGTTAAAACAAACCTGCGCGCCCCTTGATGCGTTCAAACAAACCGCAAAACTATCAATTTTCACGAAAAAAACAACAACACAGAAATGATCGAAAACAAACTACGGCACATGGGCTACCGACAGTCTGTCTTTCAAGACAGCCCGTATGACCCGTATAGCTAGCGCTGTTTTACCTAAATATAACTGCCTAAGAAAATGCTTAAAAGATACATTTTATGCTATTTTTGTATCGTGTTTACTTTCATATAGCTAAATAAATATTAATTAACTTTGTTTATATTTTCTTTTTTGTGTTTTCCGCTTGTGTTTTGTTTTATTGAATAAAATGCTAAATAGGTAAAAGCATTGAGTGCACGGTCCTCGGTTCACTGTGAACGCTACAATACTTGTGCGTGTGTGGTATATATCGTTGTAAAGACAGAGCGTTGTTCACGTCTGTTGGTGAGACTATAGTTCGAAATTCAGTTGAGTTGGGCCTAGCTGTGTTACTTTTCACTGTTTTTCTGCATGATGCATGGTTAACGTTGACACGGAGAGAGATTCATGTCGCTAAAGGTTGATTTTTTCAGTGAATATTAACTGTTTTGTTGGTCTACTTGTGGGTCATGAAAGAGTTTGGTGTAGCTTTGTAACGAAAAGTTACTTGGATAGAGATTTTTCGCCCAGAAAACAGGTAAAATATTAAAAAATGAAAAAAAAAAAAAAAAGCCGGTCCCGTTTTTTGAAAATTTCGGACCGGGCGCTGAGGGCAACACAACAATTTTTTTTAGGCCTAATCTGGACACACATCATTAAAAATATGATTTAAACGAAGTTGCTTAGCTCTTGTATTAATGTTAAGAAGACCTAGGTCCTCAAAATCAGAATGGCTGATGTGGTATCTGAAACCTTCTTTAAGAATGAACCTGATGATTTTGTTTTGAGCACATTGCAATTTGGTTGCATAGTATTTTGAAATGCCACCATACCACGAAGATATTGAATAATCAAAAAGACACAATACAAGAGCTGAGCAAATTGTTATCTTAACTTTTGCGTTAAAATAATTGGCCTGTCTGTAGAGAAATCTCAGTCGGGAATGAACCTTTTTCAAAATGTTCAGAACAATGTGTTCATCGTCCAGGTATTGGTTCAATTCCAGACCAAGATAAACTACAGACTGCTTTGACTTGATAATCTGGCCACTACTTTAAACAATGGAAAAATCATGGTAATTAGTGAGCTTACGTTTTGATCCAAACAGAATTAACTCAGTCTTTCCCATGTATAATTGAAATGATCGAAAACAAACTACGGCACATGGGCTACCGACAGTCTGTCTTTCGAGACAGCTTGTTTTCAATAAGCCATTTGTTGCAACTTTCGAGATTAGTGCGAAGTACATGACTTATTTTCTCTGGATCTTTATCAGAGAAAATGATGGCACTGTCATCAGCATATTGGAACATTAAACAATTAATTGAGGTAGACATATCATTAACATAACATAAAAATAAAAGAGCCCCCAAAATGCTCCCTTGTGGCACACCACATGTAATGGTTAGAGAGTCAGATTCCACTCCACTAATATTGACAATTTGCTTCCTATCAGAGAGATATGAATGAAACCACGAAGTGGATTGGACACCCAGGGCAGACAGTTTTTTACAAAGAATATTGTGATCAACACTGTCGAAAGCCTTCTGGATGTCCCATAAGATCATGCCAGTAAATTTTCCAGCAGCAGTTTCCTTCTGAATGTGATCTTGCAAATGAATTAAACATGTGTCAGTGGAATATGATCCTCTAAACCCAGATTGGAACTGATAAAGAAGATTTTTATCAACTAAATATTTGTTTAATTGATTAAAGACTGCCTTTTCTAAGATCTTAGAGACAATAGAAAGAACACTGACTGACCTATAGTTCCCAGCATCAAGTCTGCTTTTCTTTTTGTACAACGGGATAACTTTCGCCATCTTCAATTCATTTGGAAAAGTACCAGATCTTAATGACATGTTAACAATGAAAGTTATAGGCCCTGTGATTATTTCCAATTACATGTTTTTTTCTGGATTATTCTCAATTATTTGTCGATTGTTAGTTGTACTTACCAAATCGATAACTGATACTTTCCAGAGCACCATAATATCTTTGAATTGTCTGAACATACCACGTAAGGCAATAACAATGACGGAAGCAAGACAAGCCTGGAGAAAGAAGATAACAAAAAGGTGTAAACTAAGGTTTCTGTCGACATGCCTTATGTCCGCATAAATGTCGACATAGAGCATATCTCGACATGTCGACATGAAATCTCATTTGTCGACAAAAACTGGGCAAGTAAAATTTCATAAAAACTTACGTTTAATTGTCAAGTTATGGCTGTTTATTAGCAGTTGGGCTTTAACAAGACTAGTGTTTAAAGTGTTGCACAAATAATTTAATATTTATTAGTAGTTCGTTTTTTGCAACCGTTTATAAAGTTGTTACGACGGTTCACGACAAAAAAAAGTTACAATATATCAACTTCAACCATATTGTCGTACTGCCAAAATGGCTATAGACACGATGATCATGCACCTCGCCCAAAATGGCTATATACACGATGATCGGGAGTGTGAGAAAGTGAATGGCTATGGAGCCGATGCTCACTGATGCTCAAGGGGATGGCAACAAAAATAGTGGAAGGAGGAAGGTGCCTTGCAATGGTAACATTACAACTTTGCTTTGCTCCTCATTATTTTCTTCTTCTTGTTTTTTTTCTTGAACTCCTCTCTTTTGTTCTGCCACAGATGACAAAGGACAATAAGGCAACATTCTGAACAACATCAGAAACTCTGCCGGTTGTAATTATTACCAATAAATGCAAGTCACCTTCCTCCTTTCACCATTTTTGTTGCCATCCCTTGAGCATCAGTGAGCATCATCTCCATAGCCATTCACTTTATCACATATGATCATCGTGTCTATAGCCATTTTGGGCGAGGCGCATGATCATTGTGTCTATAGCCACTTCCAATAAATATACTGGTTTGTAAGATATTCATACAGATTTGAGCATGCTGTATGGTATTTAAAAATCATCCTCACACAGATTCATTGGGCTGTAGACAGGATGAAAATTTGTTACAATTAAAGCTAAAGTTAGGAGAAGAAAACCTTTTAATTTTTACGCGTGTGGAGCGCCAAGGTTAAAGTTCAAACGCAACTCACACGATACTCGTGAGCTCGTGTGATTTGTCTGTTCTGTTGCTGTGTGACTTGATGATCAATTTGATTGGTTTGTTGTTCACGCACAGTGCGATTTGGTCCCGCCCAGAATGAAAAGGTTTTTTTCAGATGACTATAATATTTTACTAAGCAAGACTTTGGTAGCACAGAGCTTAATTATTAAAGATCTTGTCTAAGCCCTGCTAACAAAGCATTATCAACTGTAACCATGATTGGTTGGGGTTGCACTGAGGAATTCAAAAATTTTTACTCGCCACCATTTGTCTGCTCAGTTTTCGTATCTCCATATTTTTTTCAGAAATTAACTAGACGGTAGCGCATTACTCTTGACCCGACACAAAAATAGCACGTGCATCTTATTCCACACACAAACCATTTCCATATTTCTTGCTGTGTCTACAGCCAGTTGAATTCAGCTAAAAAAATTAACCAATCTCTTTGCAAAACATCCCAAACTAAATTAGGCCTATCAAAATAATTGTTTGATTGGGTGTAACATAGAAAAAAAATAGGGTAGGTCGGATTTTTTTAAAATTTTTTAAAGTCTTTTTCACAAACAAGAACACAAAATATACGACACAAATAAAAAAACATCTTCACTTTTTCTGTAACACATCTTTTATTTGTCATTTTAAATGTCCTGCAAGCCATATCTCGGGCCCCTATGAATCGATTCCCATCAAATTTGGAATTTGGAGGTTTTTTACTGTGCTCAAAAAAAAAATATATATTTAGGGTCGGTGGTAAAAATAGGGTCGGTCGGGTTACGCCAAGCAAACAATTTTTTTTAAAGCCTTAGTACTTCATACAAGATCAAAAAGTAAGTAAAGCTGGTTTCAGAGTGTCTGATCATGGCTGTAACATGACTTTTCTTGCGACAAACCTTCAATGCAATATGCAAATGTGTCGTGCTACATATTCTGAAACGATCTTTGCTACCCTGTGATCTTTAACCCTCAAAATATACGTACCACAGGGAGTTGTGTGAATAGCATACCAAGAAATAACAGCACAAATAACACTAGTACTGAGGACACCACACCTGCAATCTGAAACGGAAACATTAAGAAGAATTAACTTGGCTTCTTGGTTTATTGCACAATTTAAAGGGGCATTGGACAAGTTCAGCATCATGCCCGAAATTTCCCCCACGCATTTTGAGATTTTTGCATCATTCGTAGTATTAGTGATAATAATGACAACATGCAAAGTTTCATTGTCAAATTCATACCTTATATATCAAAATATTTAGAAATTCTTTTATTTTTAATTATCGTTGTCAACAATGATAAATAATGCCCTCTATAGTTGAATTTTTTTGGCCTTTTCAGGAGATCTAATGCAAACTCCAAACTTCTTTTGAATCATCTGCAATCTATGATGTGAAAGGATGTTTTTTCAAACAAATATTTTATCTATCTTGATATATAACATCAATAAATACGATTAGAGGATGCATCATACCCAAGATCAACAAACAAAATAAAATTCACATTTTTGACTTTTCTGAAGGTTTTGATCAAAATTTTCCCGATATCTGGTAATTGACTGTTATGTTCTAGCATATGAAGTGTAAGTCATCCATAAATAAAATTTTGAAATTTTGTTCAATCCCCTTTAATGCATTCTCAGAAGTCAATTAATGTCAATCTATTAACAATGATATGATTCTGTCCAAGTATTGCAACCCCTCCCCACACACATATACAGATTCTGTGGAAGACAAGAACTGAATGATCTATTGATGGGATTTGACAAGACCCTGAAGAGACTGTCAGTCAGAGCTGTATTCCATCAAACAATCATCTGACTTAGATCATCATTAGCATTTCGTCGGTCACATCACATACTGTTCTATATGACCAAAGACGCATTTCGAGAAAATCGCATTTGAAAATTTGTACGCAGAATTTGTGTCATAGAAGAGCCTTTGCACTTTAGTTTTCTTCTGATACTAATACTTTTTAAAGGAAAAGACTTCACAGTTTTTATTATGTTGAATTTCAAATGAAAATACTACTTAAAACCCTATTTAACCCTTTCCCATCGTACCCCTACGGCATAAATTAGTGTCAGCTCAGGCGTATCCCATACGGCATAACTAACAGTAAACTATAGCTGAACTCACTGCCTCTGACCTTCAAAATTACTATGCCAGACTATTTGTATAGTACAAACAGGTGCATGTGGGTGTATTGTGCTAAAGTCTCATTGAATTATGTGGAATATGTCTAAAGGATGGTTTGGATATGCTTTCAGGGTCGGTTCAGAGTTTGAATGCCTTCAGCCTGGTGTGGACCACTTGTGGTCAGACTGGAAAAGGTTAATATAGCTTTGAACTCATAGATCTCTATGTGAAAACGTTTTTTTTTACATTTAGCGATCTTTTAGTACAGTAATTGAATACATCAAACTGTTCTATATGATATAGATCTGTATGTGAAAATTGTTTTCATCGCAAAGTTGAAGTAGCGCACCATATAGATCTGTATGTGATGCGTTGTTTACGCTATACTTTAGTACGTAATTTTTGCATATAGCACAGTTTGTGAAACGCCAAATTTAAATAGAACGCATATAGACCAAAAATTATTACTTATTTCTTGTTAGTTAGTCTTAATTAAAGTCTGTAACTTGGAAGGTATGAAGAAACCATCAATATATCAATCCAGACAAATTTTCTTTAAAAAGTCATATAGAACGGTATGTGATGCGCATTTGATTAAAACTGTTCAGTGAGTCTATATCTGTGTGATGCAGAAGTAGAATTACTTTAGAAAACATTCAACGATTTTGTTGAATAATAATACTCTAAGAAATATATTCCTTTCTCGCAATGCAAAAACAATGGTATAGCTATAATAAAAATCTTATATATAACTCCCCATCCCAAAACTCACCTGTGTTTTACCTCAAGATGACTCCTGAACCACAGATCTTGAGAGCGATGCAGCATGAGGAAAACAGTGGAAGAAGGAACACACTTTGCTGCTACTACCATAGACCAAATGTGATATATATGAGTGTTAACTCCCCGTCCCAAAACTCACCTGTGTTTTGCCTCCAGATGACTCCTGAACCACAGATCTTGAGAGCGATGCAGCATGAGGGAAAACAGTGGAAGAAGGAACACACTTTGCTGCTACTACCATAGGCCGAATGTGATATATATGAATGTTAACTCCCCATCCCAAAACTCACCTGTGTTTTACCTCCAGAATATGACTCCTGAACCACAGATCTTGAGAGCGATGCAGCATGAGGGAAAACAGTGGAAGAAGGAACACACTTTACTGCTACTACCATATACCAAATGTAATATATATGACTGTTAACTCCCCATCCCAAAATTCACCTGTGTTTTACCTCCAGATGACTCCTGAACCACATATCTTGAGAGCGATGCAGCATGAGGAAAACAGTGGAAGAAGGAACACACTATGCTGCTACTACAATAGGCCGAATGTGATATATATGATTTTTAACTCCCCATCCTAAAACTCACCTGTGTTTTACCTCCAGATGACTCCTGAACCACATATCTTGAGAGCGATGCAGCATGAGGAAAACAGTGGAAGGAACACACTATGCTGCTACTACCATAGGCCAAATGTGATATATATGATTGTTAACTCCCCATCCTAAAACTCACCTGTGTTTTACCTTCAGATGACTCCTGAACCACAGATCTTGAGAGTGATGCAGCATGTGGAAAACAGTGGAAGAAGGAACACACTATGCTGCCAACTACCATAGGCCAAATGTGATATATATGATTGTTAACTCCCCATCCCAAAACTCACCTGTGTTTTACCTCCAGATGACTCCTGAACCACAGATCTTGAGAGCGATGCAGCATGAGGGAAAACAGTGGAAGAAGGAACACACTTTACTGCTACTACCATATACCAAATGTAATATATATGACTGTTAACTCCCCATCCCAAAATTCACCTGTGTTTTACCTCCAGATGACTCCTGAACCACATATCTTGAGAGCGATGCAGCATGAGGAAAACAGTGGAAGAAGGAACACACTATGCTGCTACTACAATAGGCCGAATGTGATATATATGATTTTTAACTCCCCATCCTAAAACTCACCTGTGTTTTACCTCCAGATGACTCCTGAACCACATATCTTGAGAGCGATGCAGCATGAGGAAAACAGTGGAAGGAACACACTATGCTGCTACTACCATAGGCCAAATGTGATATATATGATTGTTAACTCCCCATCCTAAAACTCACCTGTGTTTTACCTTCAGATGACTCCTGAACCACAGATCTTGAGAGTGATGCAGCATGTGGAAAACAGTGGAAGAAGGAACACACTATGCTGCCAACTACCATAGGCCAAATGTGATATATATGATTGTTAACTCCCCATCCCAAAACTCACCTGTGTTTTACCTTCAGATGACTCCTGAACCACAGATCTTGAGAGTGATGCAGCATGAGGAAAACAGTGGAAGAAGGAACACACTATGCTGCTACTACCATAGGCCAAATGTAATATATATGATTGTTAACTCCCCATCCCAAAACTCACCTGTGTTTTACCTCCAGATGACTCCTGAACCACAGATCTTGAGAGCGATGCAGCATGGGGAAAACAGTGGAAGAAGGAACACACTATGCTGCTACTACCATAAGCTAGCAGTTCCTACAAAGACAAAAGGTTAAAACACTTGTTGTTATTCCCAACAGATTTAATGACCTTTTCCATTTCTAGCTTCAAAAAGACGTTAGCAATCTGTATCACCTGCTTTAACGACCTACTGCATCATTCACCTCAGTTCAAATTTTTAACATTTTGATATTTGACCTAAAGTGATCTTTTGACATTGACCTGAACCCACCAGGACACACTTTTGGCCAGGGCTAGGAACAACTTTTTGATCATTAACACTTAAGTGCATAAGGTGTTTTAGAATCCCATTAGCTAAAGAGTTATTGCTGTGACCTTGAAATAACCTAAAACAACCTCAGATTAACTTTTGAACATTTTGACATGTGATTCGAAATAAGATTTTGACTTAGAATAACCTCATTCAAAATATGACTTTGTTAATTGTCAGCGAATGAAACTTAAATTGAGTGAATATGCCTTGGCCCTTGCCTAGTATGGCATTAACTTTAACCGATTCAGTGCAGAAGGCGTCTTTAGCCGCCCAAATGAACTTTTTTATCATGATAAACTTTTATGTGACTATATCTCCACTCACACTAGGTTTTATGATGAAACAATTATTTTTGATGCAAAATGCATTTCCGTAGGATTTGTAATCTTATGTTGTTGGAGAAATCCATACCTGATTTGAGTTGACTTCATAATTATTTCTTTTTCCCATAAGGGATGCCATGGAAACCGATATGGCAAATGCAACTATGGAAATAGCTATGGCGTCTGGCAAGAGTCGTACAAAATAACTGAAGTGAGGCAAGGTTGGAGCTGGCAGTCTGGAAAGAAAAAACAGAAAAAATACTTATTCACAGCTAAAATATTACTTTCTTACCAAATTAAATGTCATTTTACATGATGTCTGGATCAGCCTTAAGGTGTTCATTCAAACAGACCATAAGTTTTCATATAGAGTAGAGTAAATCTAAATGAGCAATTCTTGTTCAAACTATCATATTCTTGTTGATGTGTCATATGATATAAAACAAATATGAAAAAATATGAAAATACATTTGAGCAACTCTTTGAGATGGTCACAAACGTCATGAAAATGTTAAAATTTGATTTTCTTGAATTTAAAAACCACAAAACCGTATTATCTGAACCAAAATATTGTTTATCAAACTTTTATTAGGAATTATAGCTAATAATAGATGAATTTTCAACACTCTTTAGCACAAGGGTTCTCAACTTGTCCTTACAATGTGCCACATAAATGAAAAACATAGTAGGGAAAGCCCCAAGCTTGCCCATTCCTCAGTGTATTCCTAATGTATTTCTTTGTTTTTAGAGAGTGTCAAAGTGCCAATCACTACTTGTCAAAGTGCCAAATTTGGCGCACACGCCGCTAGTTGAGAATCCCTGCTTTAGCAAAATCAGAGCAAATGGCTATTTTTTGCAGTATTTGCCCCCTGGGATTTGCCCAAAGAGTAAAATTCAAATATGTTGCCTAATATTGGAAGGTCAATGTTTGCTAGTAAAAAATGATGCAACCATCTACTTAAAGCAATACTATAAAGTGTTAAAAATGGAGCGCCCCCTTTCACCCATGAGTTTTGATTTTATTAGCTTATTGAGTTTGTTTTTGGTAGACATTAATACCCTCCAAACGATTTGGCTTAAATATGCTTACTTTTTCTGTTATGGCCATTTGTTGAATTAATTTCGGGATCCCGAATTTAATTCCACGTGTATTAGTATAGGAAAGCACGCATTTGCGTTTTATCCATTTTGCTATGGCATAACAAGTTTTTGACAAAATACACTTGAAAACGGTTTTAGATAGTCACATTCCTTCATTTTAGGCCGTTTTTACTCAAAATTATTTCTGATCAAAATCTTATAGTGTTGCTGTAACTCACCCTGTAGGTATGTTTCCTACCACGTCAACACCAAACTTGGTTTCAAAGTTGCCTTTGTAAGAGATAGCAGTTGCAACAACAATCTATGGAAAGAAAAGGGACAAATGGAAATACTTAGAACTTAGCAAAATCTGTTGAAATAAATTGGCATAAATCATTTTTATCATGACAAGCATTTATTGCCCAGACATAGGTGTTGCTCTGTAACTCAGCAACGGTATAATTATTCTTCTTTTTAATATGACTCTGAATTCAACTTCTTTTGTAATATACTCAGGATCGTTTTGCTCTTTAAAGTTTGTTATTTGATTTTCACTTAAAAGCTACATCCTCAAAATCATCATTTACAAACTAAAAGCATTTGCAAACAAAATTACAAAACAGCTGGTTCTCAAATCATTCTTATACTATACAAAAAGATAACAAACACTCCAGCATCCTAAAGCTGTTGCATTTGACCTCCTTTTGGACCAATCAGATTTCTCATTCTAGAGCAAAAAACTTTCTGACCTGGCATTACTTGGAAAAGTCTCTGTCACACAGGTGGTGCATGGTCTAGTCCTAACAAACACATTACCAATACCAATAATTGACCTAAATACAACAAACTTTAATCAAGAATCCAGTAAAAGACCCCACTCTATCATGCTCCATGTACATGATTTGTACTTTTCTAAAAAAATGAGAGGACAAAATCAAAAGTACATTTTACTTTATATGATACACCATACCCTTGCCTTAAACCAATTCTACCATTCCCAAAGGGTCAGGCACGGTGAGATTATAGCGCCTAAAATGATTTATATCCTAGGGGTCACAGTATGGTTGTGTCGCCTAACTCGATATCTTCCGAAATCATCACAGTTTGATTGTGTTGCGTTGGGTTGAGTGAACTTTTCAAAGTACATTGATTTAGAATTTTTCAAAATCCAAGCAAGCTTAAGGCAAAATATGGACTTGTCCTATTTAAGTGTATTGTTCATACAAGTGTTATTGAAACATGAAGAATACATTGCTCCTGGCATTGCTCCATGGAATAGGTTGAGTAAAGTATTCAATGTACATTAATTTAAAGAAAACAATTGATCTCTGTCTGTCTGTCTGTTTAAATCGATCCATTGTATACTCGGCAGGGCAGACAAGCTGCATAGCGCTAAGCTGGCACGTACACCACTCTATTTTAAACTAGACTAATCAGTCATATATTTGCTGATCATGAAGACGTGACAATAATTGCTATAGGGGCATTTTGTAGCTCAAGCACCAGTGCTTGGATTCGAACCCACGATAATCCGATCATGAGTCGGATGCTCTAACCGCTTGGCCATGGACCCCATAATTGATTCTCGTCTGTGTTCATCATGTACTTCAGGCAGTGTCATATTGTCGTTGTCACTTAGAAGCATGCAAGATATCATGTAATAATTCCTTACTTATAGTTCCTGCTAGCTGAGTCGGTTAGTTCTCGGACTTTTAAACATAAGATATTGATCATGTTGATCGTTCCAGGATCGAGTCCAGCTGGAGCTGAGTGTGCGAAAACTGTATGAGGGTGTGAATTGCTCAAGCTAGGGTTGCACCAATTTGTGTAGGCCGCAGTAAGCCCTTTGGCCCCAGGGAGTCCAGGTAGTGATTTGACCCAATGATTAGAACTGCTCTGTAAAGTGTGGTGAGGCCGTGTGGAATTACAAGTCAGGGGAGCCGCGTTGTGCACTATAAATCACCTGCAATTTATCATTCTATTTATTTACTTCAAACAATGAACTTTTTTCGTATGTCCCATAATGCATCTTGAAAGTAACATAAATCTGGGAGTTTCTGCGCAAATGACCGTATTAATAAATTGTGCGCAGATGACATCGTGCGCACAACTTTAACAAAAATTAGGAATATAGTGGGGCATTGTCACGCAGAAACCCCCAGATTTACAGTACTTTCAAGATGCGTTATGGGACATATGAAAGTAAGTAGTTTATTCTCTATTACGATAGTAAAGTATTATTTCATCAAATTACATGGTAGAATGAACTTTTTATTACTGAAAAGAATATTCATATAAACTTGGAAATACACTATGTGCCAGAAGTACAAACACAAGTGCTTTTATATGTTGTAAGCAGAAGCAACATGATAATGAAAATCTCAAACAAAGGAAACAATATCCTTCACATTTCAATACATTCAAAACATAGGCTCACACTCTATGAGCAGGATGCCTACGCCTGGTGGTCAGAACTTGACCCCCCAGAGCGGCACTGACCTAGAAAGGTGATACGGGTATGTGTGGCCCTCAGGACCCCCTTTTCACTACTTGTCTACCGCCCCCTACACCCCCATTTCAAGCACAACCTTTAGTTCGTAAGCCTTTTTTCAAAAAATTTCAGTTCCCTAGCCTCATTTTTTGAAATTAAGTTCCCAAATTTTACCCAAAAACTAGTTCTGAAAGGTCATTATTTGGTCCCTTCAGTTATCTAGACCCCCTTTTCAGAGTCAATCTTCCATTCCCTACACTAGGGTTTCAGATATCCGGGCCGCACACCCCTACCAAAATCACAGGGTGCCCCTCCGGGCCTGACCACTTTTTCATTCCTTCGAGGCTGCTTTTTAGACCCATTAAGTTTGTAGCATGTTTCAGTTCTTTTATAACCTTTATGAAGAAAAATATAAAATTTTGGCTCTAGCTTCAAAAAAATTAAGAATTTTAAGATCAGTTCACAAGACTCCAATTTTTTCAAGGGCTCATTATTAGCTCATAATGTACAATAGAGAGCTTTAGGTTGAACATACCTATACTAATCGGAGAAAGAGTGCACTTTTAAAAGTTCATGAATTCAAACATCGGGATATAATTCATGTCCTCTATCCCCAAACCATTACATTTCTAGTCAAACTGAGATAGAGTTTCTTATACAGCTATTTGAACTTATCAAAGTACAAGGAATAATCACAATGACATGCTGACAGTGAAATTTCCCAAATGACCTTGCTGACCTCCCCCACATTTCTCCCCTACCACCTCCAAGTTGCCGTATGCTCGGCAGAAATCACACATTTGGGCTGCTACTGGGATAAATTTCACAAAATATGTAAGTTTTCATATCTCAGTTCATAGGTATATCATATTTATTTACATATGAAGAGTATAATAAATTATAAAACTTTTGGATTCAAATGATTTTTATGCATTTGAACTTGCTTCATTATCAGAAAAGGTTATAAAGGTTATAATTGATTATATTTAATTGATTATCTTACTTTATTAATTGAATTATGCAGAAATTTTGTCTTCTACAGTTTCATGTCAAAACTTTCATGATCCAATTTTGAAATAAATAATGGTCAATTGCACCTGTAGTGCGATGGGACTTTCAATTTACCTGTTTGATTCAGTAATAAATCAAAAGCAAACATAGCGATAGGAATAAATTTTTTGTGGACAACAAAGATGAAATTCAGAGGTGATTTTTAAAAAATGAATATTTAAAATCTAAATAGTTTTGATGACTGGCTGTTGGATCAAATGTAACTTTTGTCATCAGATTTTTGGTTGTCCAACAAGACACAGCTTCAATTTAACAAAAATTTGTTGTTTTTTTTTTCTTTTTTTCTTGCTAGTTTTGGCTGTCCTTGGTGTACAGAAAAATATCAGACATCAGTTAAGTGTGTCAAGGTCCACAGGCAACAAAAGGTAACGCCAAAGCTTCAAGGCAGACAGCTTATACTCTTGCTACTTTGGCTATATGTGCCCTTGTAGCATAGGCATTATCTTTGCCCATGGTCATTCTCAATCAATACAATTCATTGGTATTGGCCTAGGTCTGTCCATATTTCATTTCATCAGTCCAATGGTACTTATAAACCCTGAGAAAATAAATGATGATCTTTCCAGTCATATGCTAGTTCATAATGGAAAACAAGCTTGTCACTATCCGGGGAGGGGCGGGGGAGTGATCACATATAAAGGCGATGAGCAGAGACTTTCAGTTTTGGTTTTGCATTAGTGCCCCTTCCTTTTAACAAGTAGGTCCATGTATATGTACATTGAAACCCTTTTGAAGTTAACTTCTGGTAAAGATGAAGTCGAAACCAGATTGCCACATATTCTTCTCTGTGAGTCTGTTAGCATGCTGGTACTTATTTAACAATTGGGTGGACTAGTCTATCCAGATAGACCTCGCAAGCGAACGCGCCTCATGCCTACGGCGCTCGCTTGCGAGGTCCATCTAGATGGATTAGGGTCGACAGAAGCGCATAAATGCAAATACAATGCTCAAGGACACTAAATACATCCCAAAGGATTCGAACCCATAACTCTCAACTCCCCATGATTAAGAGTTGGAGACTTATACCAGTAGGTCACACACATCCTGAACACAACATTAACCCAGGTTCTAAATGATGTTGTTGTACAAATAAAGGTGCTCATTTCAGTCACCCGAATAGGGAAGAATAGATTTATGCTAACAGACTAAAACACTAAGGTGGTCATAACAGAGCTGTACCCATATCCTTTTCATTACATATCACATGCTGAAATCATTGCACCACAGATCCCACAACAATCATACCTTTCAGTTTCTTGAAATTGCATAAATATAACTTAAGGGTTTTTCCCAACCTCTTCTTATGTTTTGATGATACCCTGAAACCTTGAAGAGGTAGAGACAATGCAATCTGAAGACTCTTGAGAGAGTATCTATTCATATTTTGTCATGTGAGTGCAAGAAAGTCGTGTCTGCAATAGCTGCCTTGCGTCATAAATTAGGATTGCACACTGAGTCAGTGGTTCTTGAAATGGTTCTTCAGGTGACACACCTGAAGAACCATTTCAAGAACCACTGACAGTCACCTGAAGAACCATTTCAAGAACCACTGACATAAGACAGGAACATGTTGAGGGATTTTTCACATTCTTGTGACAAGGTGTAAAATAAATTTAACTTAGGGAAGCCATTGCAGATACGACTTTCTCGCACTCACATGACAAATTTCATTCCATATGACAGATCAAAGAACAATTCACAAGCTACGAATCTTATGGTCATCTACAGTAATTAAAATTTCCTTTTTTTTCTGGATAACATGCTGGGCCCATATCCATGAAATGCTGGTAACTCTAGTTGGCTGCTAACCTATAGCATTGTCTACTTGTCAAATTTAGCAGTCAAGGTTAGCAGCCAACTACAGTTAGGAGTGTTTCATCAATATGGGCCCTGGTTTTGCTTCCCTGTGTAGTTTGAATACTGCATACTTGAATGGACTGTATTTTGTAAAAATATTGCTAATTTTTGATGTCTTTATTGTACAGGTGGTGTAATAATCAGCAGGTATTTTTCTTCTTGTAGCATCGCCTCTATCTTTCCATTTTGTGTAATTTAATTGTGTTTGATGGAAATAATTGGAAAATTTTTAAACAGACAATCACAATACATTAATTCAAATAAAAAACAGGATTTACCACAATGAGTTCTGTTGGAATTGGAAGCTTCTTCCTTGGTTTCCTGGGCTCCTGCTTCTGGCCCCCTTCCTCCTCGTCCTCTGCTGATGACCGTTTACAGCAAGGACTATTGCATAACCCCTTGTTGGCGTGGTAATCCAGTATCTCACTGGCCGTCATGAGAAACATGATCGAGATGATAGAGATCACCAAGGTAGTAGTGTTGGTTTGGTATAGGTGGGTGAAGAAATGAGAGTAACTCTGGAATGGAACAAATTGAAAAAAAAAAGATGTTAGTACTTTGTGTACAGGACTATTATGCTCAGGACATACTTGCAAGATGCAGCTAGTGTCTAGTTTGATTTTAAACACTTCAAAGACGCTAACCCAAAGCTTAAAGGCCAATATAAAAATCTGGAATATATCAAGGAGTAAACTACTGGCTTGATTTGACTTGGGATTAGAGTCATGTGGTTTAAAGGATTTAGCAAGGACACATTTTGTGAAACATAGTTAACATTATGTTCAAGAACTCCTGTGGTGTGTACTTGCTATGTTTATAAAACTTGTCAACACTAATTAACCCTTGATGTATTCTCCTGTAACTAGCTCAGTTTAACTGTTAAACTATATTGGCCTTTAAGCATCTTCGTAAGCCTCTAGCTAGATACCAGCTGTGTCTTAATTGCCATTGGCATAAGTTGATGAAATATTTTTACCAAACCTTTAAATGTCAAGATTTGAATTGATTTACATACTCGTACAAGCAATTCCTGATCTGTTTCAATTTGGTACATACTGTGAAGTACTGAATCTTTCCTAGCATGGGAAAGAGGCTTAATGTATCTGCTTCTGAACATTTCTCGCCTTTAGATTTTTATTTTGTTTTAAGGTAGAGACATTTGAATTTACATATTCTGTATTCAGGTCTGAAAGTTTACACATCAATTGTTATCTGCAGTTTAACCAGCATTTACTATCATTGATCAAAGAATTACTAAGAAATTGATCATATGCTTGGACAAATAAACATCACCTTTTTCTGAAACCAAGACACCCTCCAATATATATTTCATTGATCCGACAACGTCACCCGCTACTGACGTCACCACATCACCAAAACAATAATATTTACTTTTTGTAGTTAGTCTCTATCACATGTTCATGATCAGGTATGTAGTCTTCACCACAGAGATGAATGAGATGTGATTGGATACGAATGAGTAATTGAATAAAATGCTGGATCAGTCACAGTGTGTAATGATTCCAAGTTGTCACGCACGCGGGTATCAAGCGTGGTTTCACTTCAAACTTGATGAATCCATTCAATAAAATCACATTTTTTGTTTTCTTTTCAACCAAAACAGTGGGTTCTTTTGAAGCAGAAAGTAAATTGACCTAATTCCTTCGATAAGTCTTCATGGGTTAATGTCAAGACCAATCATAAACACAGCAAGATTCAATCAAAGTCAAAGTTGGTCCGGATGTTCATAAATGGGTAGAAATAATGAGTGATTAATGTAGAGGAAATTATTCATCTACAAGGTATATCAGGTTCACATGACAAGGATAACCCCAAGGAGTCACTCTTCTAAACCATGCATCTTTTGAAATCTTTATCAAATTAAAATGTATTTCTTCTATATTCACAAACTGGTCTACGCATGCCACCTGATTCAAAATAGTCTTGATATCTCAGTGGTAGGCGGAAACGAAGTATTATTTTTGAGGAATCAGCATCATATGAAGATGGCCTTGCGTAACTTCATCCAGTATACCTGGAACTGTGCCAAGAAATTGCATTGCAACAAGCTCTTATAAATAACCCTGGGCAATAACCTCCAGGCAGTAACCATTGGTATCGTTTTGAATCTGTTTCTTTGGTACAATTCAATATGAAAGTTGACTGACTACCATTATTTTGAATACTCACTCAAAGCATAATATCTTTATACCTAGGGACTACCAACTATCATAAAAAACAAAGAGTTAATTGGTTTACCGATGTCTCAATCCTTGCCTCAATAATCCGTTTCACATGATTAATTTGCCTGTCTAAATTTCCCGCCAAGTTGGATTTGAACCGCACAGAATACTTCCGGTAAACAAACGCCCATGCAAAGTCTATGACGAAATATTTGTAACGTGACCCTAAATATAATGACTAAGTTAGATATGTTCCGATTAACCGAATCATTCCAAATGTCAGTTTGCTAATACTTTAGACAGGATTACTTGTTCATGAAAAAGGTGGTAAGTTTCGGTCAATCGGAAAATAATAAAATCAGCTGTTAAAATCTGTAACAAATTTACAAATGAAACATACCTATAAATCACCCACTGGTGTATTCATGGCGCAAATTTCATTTTTATTAAATTACCACGCTGTTGACCGATGAAACTATCCACCCAATTATAGGAGCTCAAAACAACCGTCATCTTTCTCGTCACAATCGGTTAAACAAATCGCTGGCATGATTGGCTATTTTATGTGCATGGATGAATATAGTACCGAGGCAAGGATTGGAACCACAGATTTACCATGTTGATAATCCCTTGCTGTAAAGAATCAATGCTCAAAGTCAGGACCCTTGACCATCACTGCCTTGTAAGTTGACACTTTTGTAGGAGACTACTACATGAACGATACAGTTTAGGAGTTCAAGAAATACATTTACAAATTGGAGAGCATATGTGATGCATTACATCAAAAGGTACATGTTGGGTCCAAGAATCAAAACTGAGCTTTTAGTATGACTGGAAAGCTTATTTGAAGGTACATGGTCCGATTTTTCAAATTATAGTTTTCCCTGTCATATGAAAGATCACCACTTAAGATGCTTCAATTTCAAATTTCAGTTAAATTGGAATAACCGTTTTGATTTTATGAGCAATTTTGTATTTTCAACTTGCCTATACTTTAGTGTGTCAGTAATTTTATGGTTACCATTATTTTACACATTTTCACTTATATCTCCGAAACGCGACAAATTTCAGCCATAAAATTTCACATGGGTAATGAGAAAAATATGAGGAATATTTTGATATCAAAATCTCATTGAAAACAATACTGATCCAATCGGACAGGGCTCCTTTAATCAGCTTTAAAATGACAACAAAATTAAAAGCATCGGATATTTGGTTACCGAGGTATGACAAAACAAAGAATGACAACGTCGACAGATTTAAAAATCACACTGAGAATTCTGAGAAAAACGTGTCGGAAAATCTTGACAATTTTAAACTCAAGATATTGCTGGTTTTCAAAGGAACCATTCCATAGCAATCAGAGCTTTTACTTGCCCGATTGATACCAAATTGGCACATATGCTCTTGAGCCTGTAACAAAAACAGCGATACAAAATTTGCCAGGGGAAATTATCTGAATATTTGGTACTCAAAGTGATGGTTCCGCGGATATTTTCAGCAAAAAACTGGATCTGACTTGGTCATAAACAACTCAATTTTTTCACAGATAGAGGAAACAAGTTCATTCATTAAAAATATATACTTCCAAGGACTTAAGTGCAAGTTTTTCTAAGAATCAGGCAGGTGTGAAAGATGAGGGTCGGCGGAATCTAACCAAATCTTGTATGTGTGATGCTGTATGAAGAACATCTGCAAAAATAATATTAAAAAAATCTACAGTCCCCTCACTTCGCTTGGGTGAGATTCTCACAAAAGGTGGCCATATTTGCCATAAAAAATCTAGCTAACTAGT
>JXSR01S063369.1:64319-75102 GCA_000969725.1 Ophiothrix spiculata
AAAAAAAGTGTAAATGGACTAAGTGACAATATAGCACAAGTCTTTTCATATATAATAATCTTTAAATATATTGGAAAGGAAACGATTAAATGTCAGACTGGTAGGAAGGTGTGTGAATCACCGTGATCACCATGGAGAAATAAACATAGACAAAGCTCTCCAACAGGAATCACTACTCTATTCATAACTATTAAAGGTATGTATTCCCATTACTTTCACTCACAAAATCTGGAGATTTTGATACCACATGAAAGTGCATTTTTTTCTCATAACCCCCTGTAAATTTTCACACAAATACACTCCCGGTCAAAAGTGCTTGCGCACCAAACCTTTAACCAGCCATATCTCGAGACCCGTTCATCATTTGCGCAATATTTTTTCGGATTTATATTTTACATACATATATCTAAAAAACTCAACAAGAATTGCATTTATCGCATTTGAAAATATGGCGTGCTTAACATATTGTGTACTTTCTTCTGCACATAATAAACGGAGTTTAACCCTAACTGATCATAAGAAATTTTCCGTTTCTAGCCTATCTCCTCGAAAAGGGGGTGGTGAAAAACGGGTGTTTTCACCAGGATTCGAACCGGGGACCTCCCGTTTCCCAAGCGAGTGATACCCATAGCAAGCCACCGCCGAGTCGCTGCGATTACCGGGCAGCGATTTCGTCCCTGCATATAACCCCCGTCTATGAGGTATTGGGACTTAGTTGATTTTCTTGATTTTCTAAAGTGAGATTTAGTGAGATTTGGTTCTGTTAGGGTTATATACATAACTACAGATTTGTTGGAAAACTTTTTACCTGGAAATGTTCTTTACGGCTACACGGTGATAATGAGCATTGAATAATAAACAACATAGGAGCATATCAAAAAGTGGCTGTGGTCTATTTGTATATTTTTATGGTCATGGAATATCGAATATCATAGGAAACATAAATTTCTTATATTGGATACATTAAGCTCATATAAAAAACATGATTTTTTTCACAGTCTTGGTCGTTTGATATATAATAATTACGTTTTTAAGGGTGCGCAAACACTTTTGACCGCGAGTGTATTATGTTTCGTTGAAGAGATATGGTCAAAAGAGTGCTGAATTACTGGAATATTTTGATAACAAAATAAATATCTTATAGGTTTCTATGGGTCACTCTCGGACACATTTTTGCTTGTAGCATACATTTGGCTAAAGGTATAGAAACGAAACTTTGTATTTGCTTTATGTAGGTGATGACCCTTCATTCAAATCAGGGGTGGTCGGACATGACGTCATCAGATTTTGAAACTCCCATTCAAAAAACTTGAATTTTAACTAAAGCTTCAAAATTTCATTTTATGCCCTTACTTGGCATATAAAAATATGCAGATTCCAAATATGTTGAGGATGGGACTTCAACCTCAGAAAACTAAAAAGATATTTTGACCTTTTTTGAAAAATAAACTGATTTTCAATTACTGATAGTGTGATGTCATACGAAACATGCGCTCTGTATCTTTGCAACTTTGTTTCGTGAAATTAGGGTCGTTTAAAGCAATACTATCAAGTGTTAAAAATGAAGCGCCCCCTGTCACGCATGACTTTCAATTTTTTTAGCTTATTGGGTTCGTTTTAGGTAGATATTAATACCCTCCAAATGATTTGGCTTAGATATGCTTACTTTTTCTATAGATGGCAATTTGTTGAATTAAATTCGGGATCCCGAATTTAATTCCACATGTATTAGTATAGGAAAGCATGTATGTCCTTTTTATCCATTTTTCAGTGGCAAAACAATGTTGTGACAAAATGCACTTGAAAACGGTTTTAGATAGTCATATTCCTTCAATTAATGTTGTTTTTACTATCAACCATTTTTGATCAAAATCTTATAGTATTGCTTTAAGTCGGGCGTATGAGTATTATAAAATCCTGTCAACGTGTAACTGGAATCTGTGGCTGAGTGGATACGACGCCTGCCTGGCACGCGGTCTCATTTTTTTTTTTCTCAAACCTTCTTTCTTATGACTCTTTATCAGTATCTATATTTAAAAAACAAAACAAACATCGATATATTTTTTTTTCAAATACCAAAACAAATATGATACCATGATCATGATTCATAAGCCTATATTCGGCATGCACCGCAGTAAGCTAGCTGTATGATTGTGCAACATGACACATGAGCATCAAAAAGGTGGTTTATTTATTTTTGATAATGATTGACTATACACATAGGATCTATAATTGAAAAAGATCCAGGTTGTGATTTCGGGCTTTATATTTTGCAAATTAGTAAAACTTGGTAAAATATTTCAAATAAATCTTCTAATCAAAATTAAACACATGAATATCACCATCCTCACACATTTTTATTGAAGGCAGTAATTTTTGATTTCGGTGGTACCGTGCATGGAAAAAGGGATCGTCCTACAACCACTGATTCAAATAAAGGAAAAAGTATATGCTGAATTTTTCACCTGATCGGATTTACTACTTTTAAGGATTCTTATCTCTTCATAAAGGGAAGAGTTGAAAAACATGTGTTTTTACTAGTATTTGAACCCGGGATCCTCATGTTTCCCCCCTACCCATGATACCCATATCAAGCCAACACCTTGACACTGCCTGTGCAGCGGTTGGTCCCAGCAAAACCATTGACGACGATGAACTTGGATATATATTTTAGTGATTTTCTACAGTGAGATTTAGTGAAATCTGGTTCTGTTAGGGATATATCACCAAATTAAATGAGCATTAATACTCACCCTGTGGAATTCTCATCACTCCAATAGTACATCCTGCAATCACATCCCCAAGTAAGTTATCTTTGATTTTATATCGTGGAAGCCAATGGATGATTGGAAAAAGGTTCATAAAAAATCTGCCGACATCCGACAAACGCAGTCTATATTTCAACTGGCGTAATCTGCCAGGTATCCTCTCAATTGGAAATGACGAGTGCTCATGATGATAAAAACCTTTCTGGAATTCATGCTCAGTGTAAGCAGGTCTGGTGACTTTAACACTCAGACGACTACGACGTCGGCGAGGTTTAGCACCAGAAAAAGTTCTTTTTCTCGTTCTAACTGGTGGAATATTTGTCTCTTCAGTACTTCTGTCTATTGATACCCTTCTATCCTGTGAAGAGTTTCTTTCGATAGGTTTCAAACCCATCGCGGATTTGATGGATGATTTCCGATCAGACATGTTGTCCGATATATCATCGCCGTCCGTCATGATGAACAGTCTGCGCTACGTGTGTTCCACCTTCCCTATAATGAAGAACAAAATGCAAATCAAAGTTCAGTCAGATAAAAAATGATATCAAATGCCTAAAACATCAAAATGAAGGACATTTCCACTGATAGGCCTTGCCTTGGATGTCTGAGCTTAAGCTTTATAAATAAAGATAAAACATTGTTGATCTCTGGAACAAAATGTTTGAATTGTTGATCTAGTTGTACTATCAATTTGCAAATTACACTGAGTAAACCTCATGCCACAATGTTATATATACAAATATACAAACCCTTATCAATGGAATTCTTTCTTGCTAGCAATGGCCAAGTGCCAAACCAAAACTTTACATCAATAGAGAACTCTTGTCCAATACAATGAAATTCATCAGATGCGTCAAGCCCAATGAGCTATAACAAGTTGTAAAACACTACAAGATTCCCTCAAACATTCAAGTGAAAAGAAAATTGGATTAAAATCAAATTTTCTAGAATCAAAATCAATACATGCAAACATCAGACCATATTTTGTCTTGGCAACGACACAATAAATATAAAAACAAAAATGAAATAATTCACATTTTCTTTCTTAATTCTTACTATAGTAAATAAACAGTTGTTTTAAGTTACACATGAGTTTGCAAAACATTGATGTTTAATACCGGCTTAAAATTACTGTCTACACCCAAAAGTCCAAGATAAAATGCCACAGCTTCTTAGCTCACTGCAATGTAGCATGGACTAACTACCTGATAATCAATGACCCTTTCATCTTGGAAGTAACACTTTTATAAACCAGAAACCTCCCAATCTTCCAAGAATATTCTGGTTTCAATTTCAAATTCAAACTGAAACAATTGTGTTTGAATTCCCTATAGAAAATTGATAAAAACTAAATTATTTGAAACTAACTATTTGATACTCACATGATTTCAAATCACGGTTAGAGATCCAAGATTATTTACAAATGAAAACAAGCGTTCTTAAATTCCCGTCAGAGGCTTCCAAACTAAACAGAGACACACTTCATAACGAACCAATCACATTGACACTGGCAATGCCTTCTTAAAATGAAACCCAAGATTTATATTTGTTGTGAAAATTTTCTCAGCTCTTCCAGCCTGTGGTTCTTATTCCGACAGGTAGTTGTCCATTCATCACGGGGGTTCTCTCAAATATAGACATGGTTCCTATTTACCTTGGGGCCTATATTCACCCAACTGCATTCCTTTTATGGTGTCACTATTAATATTTGAAGGTTTCTGATTTTTCACACTTATTGAGCATATTCTAGAGGTTTTTTGTTCTTAAAGACACACAAATAAAGATTAATAAGAGATGAAAAAAGAAGATTTGACACATATTTGCAATCTACAAAATTGAGAGCACCCCCTGATTTTGTTCGCCTAAGTTACAAGATAACTGTGGGTTTCATCCGGGGTTTATCAAATCATTTGGGAAGTGATTTGCAGTCGGTCAAGTTCAATGTAATATCATACTGGTTGAGCGCTACCCTCAAGAAGTTTCTCAATGGGACATCAATGTTGCCAAAATTGGCTCTTCTCTTTTAGTGTTTATGTACGTGATTTTAAGGATACACATGTGGCGGAAAATCTATTTTGCTATTGAAAAGTAAACTGTGAGAATGCACATACAGGCTCCTGAAAATTTTGCATATTCTTTCAACTTCAGTTTGTGTTCAGTTAAAACGAGGAATTAATATCCATGGATGAAAGTAGATTTCATACAACATGAGAACACATACTACAACCCAGACGAAGAAAGTGTTTACCCTCAGACCTCTAGATCTAAATATCATGTGAATAATGTAGCATTTCAAGATTTTTAAGTGCCTGAGGTTGTTATCATGACATTTGATTCAAAAATCGTTATCGTTTCCAACCATTTTTGAGAGTACTAGTAACTGCAGCTTAGCCTTAACCAACCCCTGCCGATTCCAATTGGGTGTCCAAACATTTAAAACTTGATTATATTTATTTTAAAAGTGTCCTCTTTCAAATGACCTGCAGCTAATTAGGCCAAAAAAAATTGTTTGTTTGTCCTCACCCGACCGACCGTCAAAATTTGGCCCGACCGTGTGCTTTATAAAGTTATTTTTTATTTTTCAACTCTTATCTGAGGATTTTTAATGCAAAAAGATATACAAATTCACCGAGAAAGTCTTCAAATATGATATGAATTGACATGAACTGTATATTTTCTAATGTAGAAGATCTCTTAAAAATCAGCAGTATATTGTTCTCATAAGTTAAGTTCATTTCTTGTTCAGTTTTTCAATTCTTTAAGGTGAGTTTCATATTCATTTATTACAATTTTTTTTTTTTAAAGCTGACCTACCGACCTTACTTCTCAGAGGCCGTTATGGACAAACAAACAAAAATGTTTGGCCTTATGTGGCATCACATTTGAACTGCCCAAGTAGCATGACAAAAGGCTAAAGATTATATGGTCATTTTGAACTCAGTTGGTGCCAATTTCGGCAAAATCTGGTGTCTGGCGACCGTATAAAGGCAATCATTCACTAAAGGAAGTATATTCAACCAGGATCTCCATGTGATCTTGCCTCGGTCCATGTTCCCAGACCTATATTGTATAAGGAAGACGGATAATATTGAGTCTTGACCATAGATCTAATCATAGATCCACACAAGCACATTTTCACGGTAAAGATCTAGCTATTTAAAAGAATCCAAACTTAGATTTCTATTTTATTATTCTTAGCACTAGACTGGTGAAGCATGGTTGAACAGCAAAACTTACGATGTAAGAGATCATGTGGCATTATACCCTAGGGGAGGGGGCACTCAAGTTTGGTTTAGGTATAGGTGCCTTATGCAAAGTAACAAAACATGGGTCTAAAGAACCAATCTTTTCAGTGCAAAGAAACATCTAAATTCATACTTTTGATTTTTTTAAAATTTGAGGTCTTACTGAAAAGACCAAATTTAGGCTGCTGGAAATTTTGACAAATTGATCTCATGGGAGTCAAAATGTATTAAGTTTTCTAAAAGTTGGGTCAAACGAACTGAATCATTCTGCATTGGAGAATCTTCCCTAGTGCAAGGAGGGGTTAGACTGCCAGACATAGGAATTCTGCCCATTTAAGTGAAAACTCCCTTTAATACACTTAAGTGCAATCTTCACACTTAAGTGTAAGTGTCACACTTAAACTTAAGTGTTACACTTACACTTAAGAGATTCCTTTAACTTTGAAACCCAATTTCTGCTTCATTGCAGTGCATCATTTTGGTTCTATTTCACTGTAATTTTAAGTGCAAAAATCGTAACTATAATTTGCAAAAAATATTTCACAGGATTAAACTGACTCTCTTTAGTCACACTGGATGTGTTTTCTTGTATGAAAAAGAAAATCTTGTGAAATATATGCTATAGAATAAGAACAACTCTTAAGGGTGCTCCAAGGTCCCCTTAAAAGTTGCCCTTAAAATCATAAAAGTTAAGGGATTCCCTCAAATATTTGTTTTAAAGGTAACTCTAAGAGTTTGTCTTAAAATTCAGCAGATTTAAGGGAAAATCTTTAAAAAGTTGCACTTAAGTGTGCTTTATGAATACGGCCCCTGGTCCTTCAAAAGAAGTTTTGAAAAATGGTTTGTTTGTTTATCTAGGTTGGTCCGTAGGTGACACATTGGGTCCATGACAATGTCCTAGAACTCCAAGCCCATGCATAGATTATGCACAAGCCTGGAAAGCCTAAAGAACTATCAAAATGCTATGCTTGCTGGAGGCCGGCCACTCTAAACTAACAAGCCTGGAGAGCCTAAAGAAATATCAAAATGCTATGCTTGCTGGAGGCCGGCCACTCTAAAATGCTATGCTTGCTGGAGGCCGGCCACTCTAAACTAACAAGCCTGGAGAGCCTAAAGAACTATCAAAATGCTATGCTTGCTGGAGGCCGGCCACTCTAAACTAACTTGGTAACAAATGGCATGTGACCATTTACATATAGTGGCCAGTTTAAAATGGCATTAGCACATGACCATGTATTTAAATCGCATAATGGCTTGGTCATACCAGACTTCAAAGTGAATGACTGGATCAGCTCAGTGTGGGTCATATGACTGAGACAATTTCTTTTTTTTTCAAAAACAGTTTAAGAAAAATTGTTTGTTTGTTTATCTAGCTTTATTATTTTTTATTTAATGACATCTTTAAAGATGGTATAGCCTTATCAATTTTCCAGCACTTTTTCCATATTAAGGGCCCTTTTCATTCACATTTGTAATTGGCTAATGAGCATGTTGAGTAGTGACACTAAATGCTCAAGTTTAGACATGCTGTAAGTCTCACCCACCAGAACCAAAACTAGGGTTATTTATCATTAGCAGTTTCAATGTCATATTATTATCTTTCAAAATATAAATAACTATTAAAACATAAACATATCAACATTAAACATGATGTAATGATGAGGGGGAGCGTGGCTGAAATCCAAATGATAATAATACACGATCAGCTATACTTGTGCTAAATACATCTGTTATGAATTATCATGCATTTTAGAATTTTACATGTTTCATTGTGCACGGATTAAAACTGATCTTGACCTTGATTAAAGCACCAAAACATAAATTTCTTGTTATTGTAGTAAATCAGATTTAATAAGCTTTCAAATGCAGAAGAAATCGGATGAAAAATAAAAAAGATATGACCAATTTTGTAAGTACTTCTTAGCTTTTATCATAATGCCATAACCCGTAATTGTGATATGTAATATCTTGCTTAACTGTGTAAATCCCATTGGAATGGAAGAATTGGTCGTATCTTTTTTATTTTTCATCCGATTTCCATCATTTTTTCTGTATTTGAAAGCTTTATGAAAATTTATGATTTGGTGCTTTTATCAAGGTCAAAATCAGTTTTAATCCGTGCACAATTTTTTTTGATTCACGTGGTATTGTTTCTTCTAAATGGGAACAAAATTTTAAACTCAAATTCAGCACCTCATGGGATCCTGAAATGTTGATGAACACTGCACGTGGCTTGAAAATACACGTGACTTCAAAATCCATTGCACTGTATTCATTTATTACTTCCATATCTGTTAGTAGTGGTTTTTATAATCTAATGATCCAATAATATTATGAAATTTGAGTCACTTTTTAAAGTTGGCGGGAGAGCCAAAGCAAACTTGAGGTAATTACTTAACAAATTGATAAAACATATATCAGGGCTCCAGTGGGTTGACTTCCTGCCTTGTTTCAATATTGGAAGAGATGAGGAAGATTACGGAGGAACTGGTCTCGAGAACTGATAGTATATCTTGATATTTTTAGTTGATTAGAATATTCATCCTGGCAGCATTCAAATGATATGAAATTGTTATGCAGATATGACCGACGCATCATCACTAAATAGGCCCGGAGGGCACTGACCTAAAAAGGTGATAACGGGTATGTGCGGCCGGCCATCAAGACCCCCCTTTTCACACCTTGTCTGCCGCTCCCTAGACACCCATTTCAAGCACGACCTTTAGTTCGAAAGCCTTATTTTCAAAAATTTTCAGTTCCCTAGCCACATTTTTTGAAATTTAGTTCCCAAGGCCCATTTCAAGCAAAATTTCAAAAATTTATGCTTCCAGAGCCCAAATTTTGCCCAAAAAACTAGTTCTGAAGGGTCATTTTTTGGTCCACTCAGTTCTTTAGCCCTTTTCAGAGTCAATCTTCCGTTCCCTAGACTAGGGTTTCAGATATCAGGGCCGTACACCCCTACCAAAACCAAAGCTGTGTGCACCCCACCCCCCCAGGAATAGGTCTCTCCTCCAAAACCCACCCCCTCCCTCCGGCTGTCTTCCACCCTCTACTTTATAGCTGAGAGTATTTTTGTCTCAATTTATAGGTCAATTATGATAACTGACTATTTCAGGAACTGTATATAATATATTGCATTCCATTTATCTGTTTTCAAAATATTATGAAAAAGTAAAGCAGGCTTGTAAAAAATTGCTTGTTTAAAGTTCTAAATGCTACGCTATAAGAGTCTCTTGAGATCATCTCATAATGTCAGAATTGTAGATCTTAATTAGGGGCTATGCCTCTGAACTACACTTAATCTTTGCTCCTGAATATAGGAAGCTCAGCTTGCTTTAAATACTAACTTGTTAATGCTCTGTTTTGGTCTGAGCAATAATTGGGATATTGTTAAGAACCTGATAATTAATCTAACCACTTAATTAACTTTAATAGTAACTTTGGAAGGCCTACGCACATAATTCAATTGTCACAATACACTACAATTGACCACAAACCGAAAATAGCCATTAAGTTGGAAGTACTTCAGATTTGCATCAATTAATGGTTATATTTTATTTGAAAGAGGCTGATACATCGATTGCTTGATTCACATTCTTGCAAATAATATAATTTCGAGGATATTCCAGCTGGGTTGTTATCTGTTTGGTTTACGTGTCCTACCCTATGTCAATAATGCCGGTACATAATTACACTTATCTAACATAATAAACAAAGTAATGTCAAACTGATAACATACAGCTACACATGAAAGGTTGATTGACATCCATTCATATGGCATGATATTTAAGATGTAACAATTAACAATGGCAGGTTCGCGTGTGACTTTATTTCAAGACAATTTCATATTCACGACCAAGTACCATGTCGATTTCTTTTTGCAAATTAAAGGTTTGTTTTGAAGAACAAAACAAAATGCACTGTAACGTTTTATTCATTACCTATCACAATACCAAATATCAGCTCCAGGTATATCAGCTCTATGACAAAAATTATCACATGTCTGTTTAAACTATATGATCATCCTGGAATGAAGTACATCAACAGTGATCCTTGATCCTGTTGTTTTTTCTACACCACACCATCAAATAACACCAACATGGTGACAAAGCCAAGCTCCAAGATTTGGAACATATGTGACGCGATCAAGGGGAATGAGTCGGATGTCGTCAATTTTCATTTTTGATATTTTAAATGGAAGAAGTCCATTTTTGATATTTTATTACAATCCAATTGTACATCAAAATGCTACATTTTGATTCAAATCCCATCATTATGGGTCCCATGGTTCCAGAGATACAACAAAACTTGGACCTTTCAAAAACAATGAAAAACAAAAGAATTTTCTACCTTTATTGTCATGTATCTCAAAATCAATATTCCTGTCATCCGACTTACTCCCCTTGATTGCGTCACATATCCCTTTACAAATTTCCACTGTACCAATTGACCAATGAGAAGTTTAGAAGAATCTTGCACTGTACCAACCGACCAATGAAATCTTGCAAAGGCAACAAAGTTCATTCCCTACCTGAAACAGATGTCATATATGAAGATCGCCAAGACAAACACAACCTAGCTTTGGCCAAAGCCGTCCTGTAATATATCAGAGTTTAAGTTCAGTACACTGTTCAATACAGTAGAGTACCTATATATGGAGAGTAGCGACAACCTCCCAAAATCCGCCATTTTGTGTCTAGATCAGGCATTCGCAAATAGCGGCGCGCGCGCCACTTGTGGCGCACCGTACGTTCCCAAGTGGCGCGCGCG
>JXSR01S063369.1:107183-140333 GCA_000969725.1 Ophiothrix spiculata
CTTTGCAAACTTATAGTTGTGTGAATAAGGATGAAACTTCTCTTAATTCGCACAACTATTCACATATTTTGTAGTTGTGCGAATAGCCACTTCGTTGTTGAATTTAGTTAGTGGCATTGTGTACGTTGTTTACATCTATTAAAACTTGGTTTTCCTCGAAACAGGTTAGTCTTTAAAGTACTTGGTGTGATCACAATTGTTGTACATATGATGCTTTATATAGCTGTATAAATTTTGATCAAGAAACTACTACTAAAAATAGGATTCAATGTCGTTTTTGTCGCTCATCAGTTTAGTGGCCATATTTGCCCACAGTGATTTGTACAAGTACAAATCACTGTTAACATTCACAAAATTTTCAACTTTTATATTTGTTTTGTGAAATTTTAATTTGTCTTGAAAGGTATTAAAATTACCTTCAAAATGAGGGGTCAACCACTTCATATGAGTTACAAATGGCAAACAAAGTTATGGATGAAAAACATTGATCGAAAAACCCGAACGACTCACTGCGATGATTTATCTTGTTCGTCGCTCGGGCGCGGAGCTATACAAATTCAGTTGAGAAATTTACGTCACTTTGCTCAATGACGCATTTTGTTGAGCTTGGTTTCATGTTTTTCGCTGATAGCAAAATATTTTCATATGTCATTAAGCAGATGGAGCGCTATAAAATTGGGCACCATAGATCGACGATTGTTGACACTGCGCGATCACCGAAGAACGTGTAGGTAGAGGCCAAAAACATCATCCAGATTTCATGTTAAATGGAAATTAATGAGAATTTCAAATTGTAAGTTTGTGTTTCCTCACTAAAATTAAATCATCGAGTCTATTTTTGTGGATTTATTTTAAACGAAGGTAGCCGTAACATGCGTTTCAAAATCCTGAACGCTGGCTCCATTGGAAATACGTTATTGCAAGGTTGCCGAATTCGCTTAGCGTGAGTGCCTCATATAGAATATGAGGCACGAGTTGAGTGCAAGAAAAACATGCTGCCATGCATCGAAATTCAACCAAATAATGCCAAAAATTGGGATCCCCTATGGGGAAATTTCAACACAGTTTTCCATGTTTTGACCCATTTTCAAATCTGGCAGGGCTCTAGCTGGTACCCCAGCGGATAGTTCCAATAATTGTAACTCAGGACTAAGTCAAGTCATGGTGCCAGGACTACCCCAGCGGAGGGCTAGTTCCATCGAATGTAACTCAAGGTCCTCCCTCCCCAGGCTTATAGAGGATGTCGCTGATTTGATCGACGTAGCGGAGGGCTAGGCAATTATGTACTGAGAAGAAATTCAAAGTTCAGTCTTACAAAAGTCACTTACCTCTTTGATATGTCCTTTTATGTGTTACATATTATTGTTTATGGATATTAAATCGATGATTTTTTGTAATGTTTGACTAAAAAGAATTTCCATGTGTTTATGTACTTCGTGATTTCTTGTAACCGTAAAATAACGTTTTTCATATGCGTCACTTCCTGGTTTTGTCAATTTAGTGTTGGGCGATATAACTAAAAATCGTTGCCCCGATAAATAGAAAAGATCGTTATTATAATAAAGTGTTTCCCCGCGCGGCGAACCTGAAAATAGGCGGGATTTCACGCATACCGCCCAGCACTAAATTTGATTGATCACGTGCGTGGACAGTGACATACGTCCATGATTTGATGATGATTTAGTGCCGAGTAATGGCGAGTATTTCATCTGAAATATCTCGCTTCATAATCAACTTTAAATTTTTTTTTTGGATGAAATCTGAATCAAGAGAGATCAAGGAACTATAAAATGTGATATTCTGTGGCAGGATCATAAAGGTACTTAAGATGAAATTTTGTGAAACTAAAGCAACTCTATTGTCCACTGTACTCCCGAGGTTAAAGGCTACTTCACACTCAGAATTCTAATTTAAATTTGTGACATGATTGTGACGATTTCCTGATGGCAGCGGTAATAATAGGCAGCTGCGCTTTGAGATCTTGTTTAGGTTATTTTAGCGCTATATAAAAGCGTATATATTATTATTATATTATTATTATTAAATAAAAAAAATACGATAAAAAACTAGGGCTAGCGGGGCTCCTAATAAAAATGCGCTTTTATTTCATAGCATACATGTGTTTGATTTGAAAGGTATTGTTATAAAGAAAATGCATATTTTTTTATAGGCCTATCCATTGAACATGAACAGAATTGAAGTTAGAGCTTTTAAACTCCGCTGGCACAGTTTTTCAAAATGTTACAGCGCCTTCAACGTGATCATATATGAAATACTCTATTACTGTGTGTGGGCATTATTTTCACAAACCAATTTAGCTAATTATTTATTTTGCTACAGTAACACTTTAATACTCAAATATTCCCGGTCAGAAATAGAGGTAAAAACTGTCCTTTGCCTCTAGGCGCCCACGGCAGCCGTTACGGTTTGACAGTATACAAATATTAACTGTTTATGAGTGTGATGGTAAAAATATACCATCCCGAATTGAAAGATTGGTTGTTCCATTTCACGAGCCGATAGTGTTACAGTATATATTTTATGAAAATTACCATTTCTTGGGACATTGGGCATGTGCACTTTTAAATGCAATAGGCTCAAATGCAGTGCCCACTTCTGGCTGTATGCTCTTGCACACCTTAGTTAATTGCTAAAGCCCTAGGCTGTGGTAGTCAAGGAGAAACCAAAGATAAACTTGTGAAAATTCATGATCATAGTTCTGTAAACAAACACCAAAAATTAAAAAATGCATGATCAAAGTACACATTATGATTTTGATTTTTTTCAATCAACAAACAATAAACAAACTCATTAATATTATATACAACAATACATGAGTAATCAAAAAAGGGGGCTCTCTCAGTGACAAAGAAGTGCAAAATAAAAAATGTGAGGTCTTTGGACAAAATTCGCCAAAAAGTAGGGTCTTTCCAGGGCAAAATGGCCAGAAAAAATCGCAAAATGTCAACGAATTTTCGGCAAATTTTCAAAAATGTTTAAAGAAAATAGTGGGTCTTTGAGTGACAGTTAGTAAAAATAGGGCTTTTTTCTGTGAGAGCGAGTGAAAACAGCGGGGTCTTTTGGGTGGCACATGGCGTGTACCTCAAAGTTGAGTACCCACTTCGGGTTTATTCCCGGGGTTTATTATAGAATCTGATCATGCATTGAAATGTACGGGCCCCTGTTTGCCCCCTTTAGACTGAGTGTTTGGCCTTTCCTCAGTGTCAGCGGGAAAGGAGCCCACTGAATAAGGATTCCATCTGAGGTGGCTGCGGGTATTTTTGTCCGGGGTAATTGTAACCAAAACCATAAAGCAATATTTTTCAGAAATCCCACTTGAGGGCAACACAACAATTAATTTTTTTGGCCTTAAGACACATGTGTGTTTTATTCAGTGTATGAATGTGAGCCATGTAAACCAATTCTTTTTGGATATGTTTTGTTTTATGTTACACAGGATAAATGGAAGGCACAGACGCATCTGGTGATGGTACACAAGTACTGAATATCTCTGCTGCTGGAGAGTATAGTCTATACCATGGAGATGAAGGTACAGTGGCGTAGCCAGACTTTTTGGTCAGGAGTGGCAAACGAATTTCATCCCGATGGCAAACACATTTCGTCCCAATTTTCCGACACACATGATACGCCTTTAAAAATACTTCGGCAGAACCATAAACCATCTAATTCAATTTAAAAAAAACCTGACAAGCAGATGCTTTTAGGCGCAAAATTTATCTCAATTACCCCTTTTTATTGATCATTTTGACATAAAACGTACACATTTTGCATGTGTGTTTCACTATTAAATATCATTATTTTAGCCCAAAATAGGGGTTTTTTAGTCAAAACAAGAAGTTATCATGGGCTGGAGTCGGTTCGAGAAAAGCTATTCAAGGATAATAGGTGCTTAGTAGTAGTGGACATTGGTTCGACTAATCGAGTCTTTTGATTAGCTATGTGCTTTGAGACGTCAATACAAAAGCGTACTTAATTTGCGTTTGAATAGCGTTAGTAATAATCGGATTAAGTACGACATAGTTGATACAATGGGATACATGATCGAACAGACTCCAGTCTATGGTAACTTCTTGGTCAAAATAACCAAATTTGTCTGAAAAAATTTGCGCACGCTATTTTTTTTCTTTTTGCCCCCCCTATATTTGTCATGTTCCCTTTTGCCCCCCCCCCCCCCCAGAATTGAGAAGCTGGTGCCGCCACTGCTCCCAACTGCACATTTAGTAGTGGTGTGAGATTTAAGTATTGCATGCTGAATTTGAAACACCATTTACTTGATTGTACAGTAAATTTTACGAGCAATTTTTTGCTTTATATCTGCAGATGTTTCTGGCAAAGTTTCTGTTGCAGTGTCTCTTCTTTGCAATCTTTCAAGTCACATTCAAAGGTTATTAGTGTGACACTCTGAAGAGGTTTTTGCTTTCTGTTCAATGAGGCTGGTTGATCAGAAAGGTCCTTATGCACAAAAGACGATTATGATTTAGACCAGGTTTAAAGTTAGACCAGGTCTAGGTCAAAATTGGTACTGTATAAAAGTACCCTTTGAAGCATTTTGAACTGTAACAGCTTTAAAATATATGTGTAAGTTTCAACCAAAAATCTTACAAACACCAAAACATATGACAAAATTGGTTGAGGAAAATATATTAAGCTGTGAAATAAAAATTTCACTTAAACCAGGTCTAGCTTTAAATGTGGTCTAATTCTTAAACCTCTTTTGTGCATGCAGACCTAAGGCTTTGGAAGTCTTCATCAGTCTGCTAATAGAATTATCACCAGGTATATACTGTATGCAGTGCCCTTACATATACTGTATGTAAGTTTCAACCAAAAATCTTACAAACACCAAAAAATATGACAAAATTGGTTGAGAAAAATATATTAAGCTGTGGAACAAAATTTCACTTAAACCAGGTCTAACTTTAAATGTGGTCTAATTCTAAAACCTATTTTGTGCATGCAGACCTAAGGCTTTGGAAGTCTTCATCAGTCTGCTAATAGAATTATCACCAGGTATATACTGTATGCAGTGCCCCAAGGAGTATTCGCACAGAGGACCAACGGCTTAACATGGCTTCCAAATACCATTGCAATGTTCGCAAGTGAATTTGGGGTTTTCTAATTCAATACCCATTTATTTTTCTCTGGGTACACCAGTTTCCTGAAAAGAATTATTACTTTATTCAAATTAATCAGTCAATTGTGTGGTAAGTGCCTTACATATAAGCTACCCAGAATACCCTCCTGTGAAAGTGTCGTTGCTGACACACTGCTGTGCCTTAAGACCTAGGGTGATAATGTTCATTATCAATAACCATTTATTGTTTCATTTTATATAATCGCAAAATAAATCCATGTCACTTGATTGGCCAATCTTGGGTCACATGCTATTGGTCATTTGCTTAGTCCATTTGACAGCAAACGTCAGCGACTGTGCAATAGTGCCATGCAGGAAATTTTGATACATTGCACGGTTACCTTTTTTGGTAGGACCCAACATCAGCTGGAGCGTAATTTTAAATTGAGTACGCTTGCACAGTCCGCGCACAGCATAAGATGCGTACATAAGCCGGCATGTACAGTATCATAGATTGTTGTCTCGGTTTGTTTTGTTTACAAAGATTTATTTAGCCGTCATATAAAATAAATAATGAATGTTTCTTATTCGTGTCAATGAAACAAATATTTCATTCGGGGAAAGATCAAATGTCCCATTCAACTCAGCTGCGCATCGTTTGAATGGACCATTTGATCTTTCACCTCATGAAATATTTGTACCATTGCACTCATAAACATTCATTATTTGTATAATATATTATTAAGCCAATTTTGATTCGTGTGGGTTTTTTTTTCTTTCAACAGGAGATGATCCTCTGACAACATCAGTAGGAGACGATGATGTAGGAGCATTGGGAGAGGACAAGGGCTCCGTCTCTCCACTTAGGGAACAAGACAGGTTTCTACCAATAGCAAATGTAGCCAGGATTATGAAAAACTCCATTCCAAAAACAGGAAAAGTAAGTCCACCATTACAATAACCCTTATGATCATTCTACTACCAATGTCTCCACATTGTATGTCCAGATTGTCATAAAATCGAAGGTGTATTTGGTGACTTTTGATTAGACATTGAATCAGGGAAAGTGTATACATTCAGGAAGAGTCACTCTATTGTTTAAAAGGAGTCCCCTTGCAAACAGCTTATTAAGGTAACTTTAAACTCCACTGACAACTGAAAAGGTAACATTTAATTCCACTAACAGCTAATTAACACAACATTTTACCCTCCTAAGTTGTCGGTGCCATTTGAGCCAAACATCGAAGATTGAACGGTACATGTCCCTTATCACCAATATTTCTGACGCTGGGTATGATTCAGATTCATTCAGATTCAGATTCAACGGCAACCATTGCTCGCTGGTTGCCGTTGAAGTCCGGAGTAGAAGGCTAATTGACACTGACAACAAAACCAGATTAACACGCTTGTTGAAACAAATTAAATGCACTACAAAGTATCTAATTTTCAGAAATCAAATTGTCAAATATGTAATCTTGTCATCATACTCGATTTATAACACCAGACATGATTCTCAATGGAATGTTCAAGAAACAATATAATGTTGTTTTTTCTTTTTCTTCCCGCCATAATAGTTTCTTCATGCTGTGTGTTTTAATTGTCTTATCCTTGCCTGGGATCGGTACAGATTCCAGTTGACCTTGGACTGTACGTTTTCTTCTTTTGTAAATTATAAATAAAGATGATTGAATGATAAAGTAACATTTATGTGCCTTATGAAGATGATGAACATGTATTATAAATTAGTACACCATAGTGATGGGATGGTAGGGGAAGAGGGCAGGGTAAATTTTAAGGCAGTTGAGGGGCAAGGCAATTTTCGAAGGACAAATGAAAAATGCCTTCTATTTTGAGCATTTTGCAAGGGCATCTCGGCAACTTCAGCTAATCCGAAAGGGCATCAAGGCACCTTGTCATTGTAAAAGGGCATCAAGGCAAGTACAAGTAAAATTTAAAAGAAATGAAGAAAGATACCACTTTATTTATAATAAAACACCATAATGAATCTTTATTCTACAACTTTTTGTTGATAAAATGACCTATTTTATATTTACATTATAACAACATTATTAGGCCTGGGAGTTAACGGCTAATTGCATCATTTAAACGAATAAAAAACACACACGTTTTAACCGTCATCATGGTCATGACTGTATATGACTGTTGAATTTTGCACCTGTAATAAACTACATTTCCTGGCGAATTTGTATACAATTTATGACTTACAAAATAACATGTGGTCAAAAATTGTCTTCAAACCCCGTTTATTAAATATATTAAGTCATATAATCAACACAACTTTGTTTCTCTGGCGAATATTTTACTGCCCTGTTCGTGTAAACAACGTGACATCTACGTTCTGGGCGGCGCCATTGAACATCCAAATAGTCCACAGGATATCCCGCCTTTACATTGACGGCACCGGGAATGGAAAAACAAAAATAACCGCGGCGACTTTTAACTAGATTCGTTGTATTTGTTCACAATTTTGTGGCAACAAATGGTGAATTAAAGTATTGTAAACATGCAAGGCGTTTAATTAAACATTTTAGATTAAATTTTGGGAATGTTTCCTTTCAAACAACATGAGTTCACATGATTTGTCTTCGAATTGTTTTTTGTTTTTTGTTTTGCAAGAAAAGGGCACTATGGCAACCATATAAAAGGGCACGGCATGTGTGCCGTCGGTACTTTTGTGTTTTTCTGGGCATCGCGGCAACAGTGTGGGGCACCGACGGCATTTGCCGTCGGTTAAAATTTACCTTGGAAGAGGGTCATAGCCTTATGTTCTTTAATTACCCTAACCTGCATAGACCATACAATGACAATACAATAAAATTTCTAAGCATACAGCATTGTATGCTGAACTGCATGGTGTAGGATTACAAGCACAGTCCTTGCATGTTCAAGTTTAAGTTCATGCATGACTCACACACAAGGCTTGTGTGTTTTTCTGTATTGGCTAGTAACGAGTAGTTTATCTGTGTGGTGTAGGATCCAATGGACTTTGGTGTGCCAGAGTTATGGTTTTGAAATAACAGTGCCATCCATGTTTTTGAATTATGATTAGAATGCTTGTCTTTTTTGCTATTTTCTAGATCTCCAAGGAAGCCAAAGAATGTGTCCAGGAATGCATCTCAGAGTTCATCAGTTTTATCACTAGCGAGTATCCTTTATCGTCAAACTACATTTTTTGTTGCCATCCCAAATTAGGGTTCTTTTCTTACTTCTTTGTATAGGTTCATCAGGTTTGTTAGTAAAATTAAAATTTATTTTTCAAAACCAGAAAGTTGACTTACATTTGACGTTCCATACACTTGCTCAGTGTTTTCGAAGAAGTATACAGATTATGTGTATGAAACTCTTGTGTACTTCTGTACTTCTTCTGAAGAAGTACACTGACAGATTGTACAAAATTGTCAAATGGAAGTACATTTTTTGGTTTTGAAAAATGAATCTTCAAACTGTTCTTAATTCTTCAGTGTTCCCAGCCCATAAGGGCAATCATAGATAATTATTTTACTTTTTTCCAGTCGAGGAAAAGTCAGGGAATCTTGTTTTCTGAAAATGCTGGAACCCTGCTCTTGAACTGGTAGAGTCCCCAATTTGACTATTTAGGTCAGAGCCTGAGATTCCCTATAATATGTTTTTATCATAACTTGAATAAATGTATACAGTTTTGGAAAGCAAATTTCACAAGAAATCTAATAACAGGATCAGATCATACAAGAACTCCCTTTTTAGAGACTTGCCAAAAACAAGTTACTAGATTTTTGATCAAGTCTAGAAAAAATATTAGACTTATCTTCTTAATAGTTAGAAATCATCTAAATCAATTGTACTGACATCTGTCATTAGATTTACTGGAAAGTATCCAAGTCAATCATTTCTATTCAAGAAACATCAACAAGTAGACTCAAAATTGTGTAACATTTGTGAAATCCCTTGCAATTTGCAACATGACAGTGCAACAGCCCTATCAGTGAGTATCAGCATCAGTGTTCCAGCTAAGTCTATATATTGCATAATTGGTGCAAAGGAAATTCGGTGCAGAAGCTTTAAAACTGACCCAAGGGGTTTACAAAACATACTAGACAAAGAGGGTTATGATTAAGATTCTTGGCTCAATTTTGAGGTCCTCTGACTTTGATTGGTGACCAACAGCTTTTAACTTTGTTGAAGATAAAGAATCCTTAACAGGAACTCTGATCAGCATTTTGTAAGTACTGCCTATGTTTTGACAATTAATAGCAACATTTATGATTCTATCACTAAGCTTCTCATGGATAAGCAGGCCTGTGGATAAGAAATATGAGGGGGTATCAAAAAGTTTTAAACTTTGCCTAAAAGGGATGGAGTCTTTATGTTCATTATGGGACAAAATTGGTCTCATTAAGTAGTTTAATTTTACTTTGTGGTAACTGATGTAATCTACATACCTGCTTATCGCATAAGCTGCATGGGGGAAATTGAGACATGTGGCGTAATTAAGTCTTTGCATTTGTAGGGTTACAGGACCAAGTAAATCTTAATGACACTACCAAAGTTTAGTTGTTTGATACCATAGTAAAGGGGGTTTCCTTATTCCATTGATACCAAAGTTATGGAAATTGGTTGATGAATGACGTGACAATGACGTAATCAACATGGCCGAAATGTAAATGTTGACTTTCATTAAGAAAAAAAACCCAGATTTGTTCAATAGAGAGGATCCCTACAATAATTGTCTGTAGACAGTCAGTTAAAAGTGGGAGAAATGTGTTACTTTGCACATTGACTATGTAAAGATGCCTTAAGTATCTCATAATAAAGTTACATTCCTTTCTCTTTTTCTTCTGGGTAAAGTTAAAACTTTTAGATACCATCTCGTATATTTAAACTCAGTACCACAATTCCCCAGAAAATGTAAACTTACACCAGATGAAAGGGCATCACCTTTAATAATTGTTTCATATTGTCTGAATAAGACTGCAGTTTCATGTCATCTTACAATTAAAGAATTCCGATATTTTCCTGAGCCTTACAATTACAGAGCAAGTGAACGATGTCATCAGGAGAAACGTAAAACTATCAACGGTGAAGACATTTTATTTGCTATGTCAACATTAGGATTCGATAATTATGTGGAACCACTGAAATTATACCTCCAGAAATACAGAGAGGTAAGTAGCCAATGCAACAAATTATTTCTGTACGAGCATAATGCTAAATTGTTAAATGCAATACCAGACAAGCTCTTTATTATTATTTCCATGATATATCTGATACTCCACTGATAGCCTTGTGAAACTTAATAAGTGATGTTTGAATATTAAAACCAAGCTTTTGCTTAAGGTGACATGGACCAGGAGCCAGAATTCTGAAAAATCCTTAAAATTTCCAAAGAACCAGAAGCCATTTTTTCAGGACCAGGAGCCATTTCAGAAATTTATACTTGAGACAAAATATTATAAACAGCTAGACCCGGACGATGTAGTAGCGGAAAATATTGTCACCTGCGTCTTAATTTTTCCGTCCCATCAGGCACAAAAATTTGGGAACCATAGGGTAAAAATCACCCTGTACCCGCTTAAGAAAAAACAATGAATGGAGGTTGGTAATTAGGGTGCACGCAATATATTGCTCACAATAGAATATTTCTCAATGTCCTGGATATGTATGCCCAAATTAAGTCCATGTTGCTTGTGATACCTAGTGTCTTTCATATGTAAACATATGGACAGGAGCCAGGTAAGATTTGGTATCAGGAATACAATGAATGAAAGAACAATGGTAACAAGCCTACCGTACACGGCATATGTCACACGCAAGAAAACTTTTGCTCAATGATTCGGATATGCATGTTCAAATCGAGTTCATGAAGCTCTTTGATACTGAGTATTTTTCATATGTATACATGCTGATACCAGATAGGAACTAGATAAACTTGGACATTAGGAATCACTGTCAGAGCCCTGATATTATGCATGGACGCTGTTAAAAACATTTTGCATAGAGATTTTTTGGATGTGTGTATTTGTATATTGTCTTGACAGTGCTCCTCTATACTCCCCTGAAGAAAACCTTTTCCCTTTATGAGATTTCACATGCAACTCACACGATACGGGTGAGCTTGCGTGATTTTCTGTTGCTGTGTGACTTAATGATCAATTTGATGTTCACGCACGGTGCGATTTGGTCCTGCCCAGAATGAAAAGGTTTTTTCAAGACTACTATAAATATTTATTTAATAACATCGATTTTATTTTTTTTCAGTCAATGAAGGGTGACAAAGTCTTACCCACCACTCCAAGCACAGATTTAGATTTAACAGATGATTTTGGTAAGTATTATTATACCAATGTGTGGAGTAGCGATTATATGTTGCTATTTGGAAAAAGGTACTGGCAAAATTAATGAGATGTTGGTATTATCGGAAAAGAGGTATTCATGACCATTGAATGATATCAATGTTTTATTTTATTAGTTTTGTAAGATACACGGCTGCCAATGAAAACCAAATTGTGTTGATAATTCTGTTATTTTTTCAGGTTCACCAACTATGGCCCCTACATTACTCACTACAGAATCAGGACAAGTATTTACCACATACACAACACAGGTATGTATAAAGCCAAGAAAAAAAGGGTTTGTCTCAGAAAACCATTTGCAAAAAGGCTATGCCGCATGCAATGTTTATTTTTTTTATTTATTTAGGAAATTTTAAACACTCTAAAATTTTGATTGCCCAACTTACGTGTGTGAAGTGCCAAGTTTCTAAGTACAATCCCGCCCGTTTTAACTATGGGAAGTCTTGACAGTTGAAATAAAACATAAAATTCAAGATAAAATTGCAACAGCAAATGAGAGCAACCCGGACAGTGTCGATCGCTGGATTACTCTTAATAAAAAAATTAAAAAAAGAAAGACTAGCGGGTAGCTCTATGCGCTAAATTCATTTCCACATAGCAATGCGTGTGGGTTCCTGAGGCAAACCTTTTTTTTTTCAATGCAACAGCAAATGACAGCAACCCGGACAGCGGTTGATATATGGATTACTATTGATAAAAAACAAAGAAAGACCAGCGGGTAGCTCTACGCGCAAAATTCATTTTCACATAGCAATGCGCGTGGGTTCCTTTTTTTTTTTGCCACATCTTGGTTTTGAGGTTTTCATTCAGAACCAATTTTTGTAATGGCCACGAGCATCACAAAATGTAACATGAGAATGTTCTTAAACTTGGGATTTGTTTCTATGGCTGGAGAATCTTTACCTTTATTCAAATGAGCCATGTATGTTTCATTTTAATCATTTACTGATCCATATTGGCAATGATGAATGATAATTGACACCTTGTTTTCAAAATCAGAATAATTGTTATTTTTCAGTACTAACTTAGTGGGTTTTAATTTTTTTTAATAAGATGCAAAAAAGTAACATGTTGCCTGAAGTTGGCTTTATCATAGCAGTTGAAAAAAACAACATAAAAATGTTCAAAGACAATGAGTATGTGATGTTTTTGACCATCAGAAAGAATGGTGCTAGACACATTCTCTGCTGCACTGTAGGAGAACTTGCATGTACACATTTTTAGCATTTCATTGGTTTAGGCCTCAAGATTTGTATCTCTAGAACAGGATGGCCAATGGGGACTAAATCAAAATGTAGTATTCTGTATTCACAATTAGGATGTAATTATGGGACATAATCAATATAGAGACGAGTGATCACTCGGGCCGCCCGAGCCATGAAGCCAAGTAGTTGATCGTCCTATCTTTGCATTTTGCTCATCTGTACCAAAAAATCAACTAACATAATGGTCAATAATATCAATGCATACCAAACGATCTAATTTTTAATGGTTGCTCGGCCCAGGTAATAATTTGGCTTGGGTCAAAAACATCAGCTTGTCCTTGCTCGGCTCGGGCGAGTTGCTTGGGTCTAAATTGATTATGTCCCTAAAAATGAAATTTGAAGATTACCAAATCGGGGTTCTCAGACGTATACATCAATTATCTGAACTAAGTGATTTCTGCAGGAAATCTCAAATTTGCATTCTGTATTCACACATTAGATGTAGCTTTAGAGCATTTGGTGAGCTTGGAGTAAAATTCAACACTAATGATTTGATGACTTTTTGCAATATGTGTCCCTGGCCATGTTATTCACTGTGGTCTTAGTAAAGAAGAGAGTTGTTTGACCAAGTGAACTTTTCCCATACCCAAAATTATAGGGTTCAAGATAAGTTAAGGGTCAGAATTGGTGTTTAGCGTTGTGTCAAGTTTTTGTTGGACTTTAAGTTGTAAAGGTGCCAATTTTTAATGTTGTTTCATCGGCTTTTGCCCTACCCAATCATACCAAGTACAGAATTTCAATAAGTAATGTTGTGTTTTTGTTACCTATTGAGAAGCAAAGTCTACTTGGAATTACAGTATTCTGCTTTATGTAGTTGTTGAATTTGGCATACTCATTCGCTGTACCTTACATGAAACTTACTGTGGGATGTCTGAGTATTGTAATATTTCAGAATATTTAATGTTTCTGCTTTAATAAGGGGAGTTTTCTTTAGAATTAAGTTGAAAGACACTTTATTTACAATATATCAAAGAAAGAAGTTGATACAAGAACCAATTAAGCTGCAGAGATAAATTTCGTAGTCCTTCACCTCTAATGTAACTTCTTATGCCAGGGAGTGACATGGAATAACCACAATTGACCAATCAGATGACAGGATTTCATTCTGTGACATCGGTGCATCCAACAGAATGTGCATTATGCAGTAAAAACTCTTATTTGATTAAATAAAGACACAGACAACACTATTGTTGGTATATAAGGGACACACCATTAGATATCCAGAAGGGGGTAGGAAGAGGAACCAGGGTTGATTTTTTTTTTGCGCTCCGTTCGGAGTGATTTTTTTGTGTAAATTACGTACTTTTCCCCCCTTTGCATTCTCGGGGGGGGGGGGGGGGGGGGGGGGGGGGGGGGGGGGGGGGGGGGGGGTCTTCTGCCTTAGGAGGGGATTTTTTCCCAAAAACTGTCTACCCCCTCTCCCCAGGATATCTAATGGAGCATCCCTAAATACTCTTGTTTGGGGATTTTTACTAATGATTATTTTCTTCAATTTTTTTAGGACATTTGAATTTTTGAAAGGAAACAAAATTTAGCTACATGAAGGAATTAAATCATCTTGATCCTAGATCTTTTGTGTGCATAAAAACTTAAAAGCAACCAGTGTTAAATAATAATTTGATGTTTTATTTTATATTGCAGGTGCATAATCTTACACAAGGAACACAGTTTTCATTGACATGATGCTGGATGGAATTGAGTATGGATATTGCCAATTATACATTTTGCTGCAGGATGTCATTTCATTTTGTACAGAAACTGTGTACATATTTTGAAATAAGAACTCGGACCCTGGAATTTTAATATGTACAGAATCCTGACTGCTTGGTTCTACAAAATTGGTTTGTAGCATTTAGAGTTTTATCTGTTTTCCCGGTAGCTGACATTGTAATGTGAATCCTAAAGCTTGTTGGATAGCTAATCGCAAGCAGTAGCAAAAGTCTTATCTTAAAACAAGAACTCTGTTCCACAGGGTTTTAACACATCAACACATATTGTCAAGTTGTATCCTGTGCTGAACACGACCCACTGCATTTAAATGCAGTTGGATGTGATTGGTTGTTACTACAATTGTCAAACCAAGAAAATGACCCAGTCATCACAATCATATGTGATGGCTCACCCTGAAAAGGCGGACTTTGCGACAGAACACTTTTCAAATATAATAGGCAGCAAAAAATGAAGATAGTAATAAGAATTTCCTGCAGATTTTCTGTTGTAAAATTTGATTGCCTTGAACAATTTTAACAAGTAAGGTGTCATTTTTAAGCTTAGAAAATGCTGTAACAGATGAAATGATAAAATCAAAATTGATATTATATGAGTCCCCCCCCCCTTTTGGGGTGAGCCATCACATGTATGAGCCTTTTCTGGTGATCTATGTTCTTAGAAGCTCTATTGTTTGAATATTCTTGACATGTTTACGCGGAGCTTCTATTCAAAATGGAGTGTACAGAAAAACGATAGAAACATGCAGTTTGGTTGTCTCTACAAATCCTGTATGTAACATATAGAAGCTACCTGTATTTCAGGTTAGCAAACATATGTGGTAATCCCAATAAACAAACGGTTTGTTTCTACTGAACTGGTTTGTAGTATTCTGTCGGACGCAGTTGTTGAATCTGGCGTACTCAACCCTTGTTACTGGAGTGAAACTTACTGTGCGATGTCTATGGAGTGAACCAATATTTCCACAATATTTTATGTTTCCGCTCTGATTCATTAACATTTACTTACAATAAAGATGAAAGACACATTTTTGAACAATATATCAAAGAAAGAGGTTGATACAAAAATTAATTTAGCAGAAAATGTAAATTTTGTAGACTTTTTCATTGACCTCCAATGCAATGTTTCACGCCAGGGAGTAACATGGAACAGCCTCAATTGACCAATCAGAGTACAGGATTCAAGTCTGTGACATCAGTGCGTCCGACAGAATACAGAGGTTATATGAATTCAAATAGCAGACATCGTAAGGGGATCCTAAGGTTTTATGTCCAAAGACATTTCATCATGTGAGTGCAAGAAAGTCGTATCTGCAATAGCTGCCATTTGTCATTAATTTGGATTGCACACTGAAAAATCTCCAGTCTTGGGTCAGTGGTTCTTGAAATGGTTCTTCAGGTGATGGTGTTACCTGAAGAACCATTTCAAGAACCACTGACATAAGACACTGAAATTTTGAGAGATTGTTCACATTCATGTGACAAATTGAAAAATAAATATAACTTAGGGCAGCTATTGCAGATGCGACTTTCTTGCACTCACATGACGATTTGCACGACTGAAAGACATTTGTTGACACTTTATACCGATAACTCTTTTCTCCAACGGAAAAAGACGTTGGTTCCTATTACTCCTAAAGTATAAGTAAGAGATATTTTTTCTCCATTTGAGTGAATAAGGTGAATGTCGCAAGCAAATATCTCTCAAGTTAGAGAATGTCTTTAAACACAAAGTCTTTAATTCAATTTCTAGGTTTAAGATGTGTTTACGGCATCATACCAGATAGAAATTCAACAGACACCGACCAGACAACAACTGGTGCCACTTGCTTTTCCTATTGAAATGTTCATCTTTAAAAATGAAGTGAGAATTTGACAATGTTATGCTAAAAACACGATAAATTTTATCGTTAGTCCTTATTATTAGCCAGCCAAATTTTCAATTTTCTTTATTGTTGCAGTCACATGTGTAATTTCCTCCAATAATGTCAGCTGTAAGTCACTAGAAGCTCCACAAAGTTGTACCAAGTCAGTAGAGAACAGGTCAAAAGCATTATTGATTTTCATTTTTCTATTTTAAGTTATACTTATGTTACCATTTTCTGTTATATCTTAATAAAGTTAAACATTTACTGAACTTATGTTGAATTTAATTTTTATATAAATCAAGCTTTCTCTTGCTATGTGGTATATAAGGTTAAAGGGACTAGCCTAGATAGATAAAACATATGGAGATGCTCTAAATATATCTTAAAAGTATAGTAAAGTCCAAAAAGTGCAAAAATTTACACACAAATGGCTCAAATTGAGAGAGAATTAATTTGCAATATATAATTCTTTGATGGCGGTGTGGGTACCCTGTGTTTCCTAAATCCTAAATTTGTACCTCAGATGGATTTACCAGATAAAATAGATCAAACAAAGCTCCGGGGATAATTTAACTCTTTCACTCCGGAATAAAATTTTAACAATCTGTCCTGTTTGGACGGCAAGCCGCTCAGAGCGGCTCACAGACACCTCACTTTATGATAGCATATAATAATTGTAGTGCACCAGGGTTACTCTCTTTGCTAATAAAAATGATGGTGCTAGATAGCCCTTTGTTTAAACTGCTCGCTGGCGAATTTTCAACCAATTTGGGTTTGTAGTTTTATTTTTAAAGCAATTTGAAAAAAATGTGTCAAATTAGAAATTCCGGCCAATCGTGCACGCTTTTGAGGGCCGCTGTGAGCGGCTTGCCGGAGTGAAAGAGTTAATACATATTAAAAGAGACAAAATTTCATCAAAAATAAGTTTTTTAGCCATCACAGTTCGGCGGAACTCACAATTCGGATACGTATCCGAATTCGTTTGGATTACGAACAGCTGAAACGGGATATCAGGTGAAATGAATATTCAGCTTCGCCGCGTACCATACCGGCATGTATAAAAGTCAACAACATTATCATCATTTGTCATCTACGAGGGTCATTCAAAAAGTTCTACCTGTTGTATCATAACTTTTGTTCTAATAAAGGTAGCTACTTAAAAGTTGGCAAAAATATAGTTAAGAATGTTCCCTACACATGGTGCAACAATCATATAAATATCTTTTCTAGATTTCTGTAATTTTTATGAAAACCACAGAGGGTTTCGTTACACCGGAAACGGTCAAACTATGTGCAACATTTTTAAAAGTGCCTCAAATACAGTGAATTAAAATGGCCATAATCTAGCCATGTAGTATTGCTATACAGTAAAAAGAAATGTAAAACATAAGAATGAACATACAATTAGGCGGGATGATTAAAAAAGCTGATCCGGACTGCAAATATTGGTAATTCATAAGGATAACAATAATAGGAACAAATAGCCCCTGCAGCAATAATATCAAAATAACCAAAGACACAGTTTACGAAGAAATTGACCTTAATAAAACAAGATACAAAATGGTAGCATTGTAAAGCTTTATTTTTAAAATATTTTCATGGTAGATACCAAAAGCAACCAAATTCATGTTTTTGACTGAAAAATGTGGTGTAGTAACTTCAACTGTTGCATTTTACATAAAAATGCACTTGGCTACAGAGAAACACACTATGCTGATATTCGTAATCCTGAGAGGGTATAAGACATCCTTTCAAATTTTGGGATTCTGGGTAATTCATGTCTGTAACAAGTTTGCTTTATCAGTGACAAATGACTTGTCGGACTGTTAGGTACACTTTCATATCAAATTTATTCTGTAACTTACATAACTTTGGGGTTTACAGATGGTATTTCATACATAAGCTGCACATATAATTTCAGGTGAAATGTCATTACATATTTTACCGTTTCCGGTGTACCCTAACCTTACTGTGGTTTTCAGGTAACCTACAGAAATCTAGAAACTATATTGATATGATTGTTTCACCATGTGCAGGTGACATTCTTAGCTATATTTGTGTACATTTTCAAGTATCTACCTTAAACAGAACAAAAGTTATGATACAACAGGTAGAACTTTTTGAATGACCCTCGTAAATTCTAAGAAAGTATTGGCCAGATTATTTTGCCTTCTGTGATTAGGAGCTATCAGGACATGTTTCGAAGCTGTCCCGCTGGAATTGCACAGATGGAAATGACATTTCCACAGATACATTTATCATAAATGCAAGAAAGATGTTCTACATGTACTTGCCAGCTTGTGCTATCGATTTGTTTCCTGCACCACGACAGGCGTATCAGAATTCGGATACCCCTCCATATCCTTATTCTGATACGGGTATCACAATTTGGATACGAAATGTACGTGGGTATCCGAATTCGGATACGTATCCGAATTGTGAGTTCCGCCGAACTGATCACAGGTGTAGAAACAAGATTTTTAAAGTTTTCAAACTAGAAACACTGTTTTCACACCACTTTTTTTCGCCGGCGTAAAAAATTTAAGTCGGTAAAGAATTGCAATTTTCTCTGATATTCCTCAAAATCATGGAAAACTACTTGTAGGTTATATTACTATAAACATGTTCTATCGATTCAAGTGAAAAAATGTGTAGGTAAGAAATTAGTGGGAAGAATCTAGGCCAGTCCCTTTAATATCAAAACATGCTGAAGGTTAAGTAATTCAACACAGTGATGTTAAAGCCAGATACAAACCTTGTACATGGCCTCAGTGTGCTGGTTTTGTTGTCCCATTACAGCATCACAAGTTTTAAATTCTGCATGGCGAGTGCTTTTTAGTCAAATTAATTTAACTGCTGTATGGTCAGTAAAAATGACTATAACACAAGACAGTTTTTATTATCAGTTTGGACTTCTTTTAAGGAGATGATTTGTGGTAGTATTTGGTATCTGAATAATTTAATACTTGAATACCAAACCAAAAGAAGGTATTGGAGCTTTCCGATCATGCCTTGCTTCCAATGAGATTTTTTTGTATGGGTTGTGATGAAAGGTTTTAGTAATGAAACATCTTAAATGTAAAATTAGGATGAGGTTTGCTAATTGCAACCCGTAAACAATTTTAAACAAGTCCATTAGGTACCCCAAATTTCAACTTTGTCTTTTTTGGCTTTACTGACAACATTCTAAGACCACACTCAACCTCATCCTCCACTCACACTCCAGTGAGGAGGACTCAAGTGTAACTCAATGAAAAGGAGAAGGTCTACCTCAAGTCTCTTTGAGGTATACCTCAGCCTTACGGAAATAATGCAATTTTTTTTATTCAAAGAGATTCCTCAAGTTTCACTTGATTGAGGTCAGCCTGCACTGTTATTACTGGTGCTGGCTATTAATGAACAACAAGTTGTATAACTGATCTACATACGGGTCCAACCTTTCATTACCCAAAATCACAAAACCATGAATGAACAATTGAAAAGTTAGACCAGACCAATTGTCTTGGTAGCACTGGCCCTATTACACATTACACATTCCAAAAGCCTGTTGGTTTTCTGTGTACCCACTACCAGGGTAGGAACCATGTCAAACAGGCAGTACTTCTCGGAGCTTGAGAAATCACTTTTTGTCGATTCGGTTGATAAATATTCAATTCAATTCAAACTTTATTTCAATATCAATCAGACATATATAAAAGCACACATAAAATACAAAACAAAACATGATATTGAGGACATGCTTGAAAGGCCAAGGCCTGATGTACGCATGCCCTTATGAAACAAAATAAGTTGCACATTCATAAGCAAATAAAAGAGACAAAAAAATGTAAAAACAACACAAACAAAAACACTATACACAAGACTTGCCCCAAAAGATTAATTATATTTGCACAGCAGATTTTATTTTAATTGTTTTTTTAAAGAGTTTTACATTTTTACATTGTTTGATATCGCTGCCCAAAGAATTCCAAAAAACAGGTCCAGAGTTTCGAATGGCAGAGTCCGAAAAAACCTTTTTCGTTAAGTTAATGCTATATCCTGGGCATTTCTTGTAGAGTAGTTGTGTCTTTGCACATGTTTAGTAAAATAAGTTGAAAATATTTTGGGAGTAAATTGTTAATATAAAGAAATATACTTGAAATATTGGAAAGCCCCCCCCCCCCCCAAAAAAAAGGAATGTTATATACAAGCCAAGAGTGAAGCATGGAAAAAAGTAGCTGACAATTTCAAATCTCAAAATGGGGTTGTGAAACGGGATGTCAAATAGTTGAAAAAGTGTTGGGACAACATCAAAGTCGTGCTAAAAAGGTTCTGGGGAAGGAGGCAAGAGAAAATTAATTGATAAACTACATTTTCATGCCTTTGTAACCACCAAAACGCCATGCTTAGACTGACTGAGGAAGGCTCAAGGCTGGTATTGCCCTTCCTCAAGCTTTACTCACAGAGGAACGCTTACTTGAGGGAGAGAAAGGTCTTTGAAATGAAAAAGAGGCGAAGTCGACCTCGCACTCAGTGAGTAGCACCTTCTTCTCAATGAGTATGAGGTGATCCTTAGTAAGGATGAGGAGTTCCTCGGTGAGTGTGAGTGGAGGAACGTCTTAGAATACGGGCCTAAGTCTCACACCAAGCTTATCAATTTTGTTCTTAATATTTATCGCTGTACTCTATGGAGTATCTGGAAATAGACCACAAAAGAAACGTTTTCAAATAGTCATTGCAAAATGAAGTTTCTTGCATTTACAGCTCATACGGGCTGGACAGCCACATATGTGATGGCTCACCCCGAAAGAGGGGACTTTGCAGATTATATCAATTTTGATTTTATCCTATCTGTTACAGTATTTTCTAAGCTTTAAAGTGACACCTGTTCTGATCCAAAACAAGATCAAGGTCAGAATAACGTTCTTCCGAGTTCAAACCAAAAGCAAAGCAAAAATAAATACACTGAAAGTCATGATTTTATCAATAAAATATAACAAAACGATTTATTTGATACAAGCAATTCAATAGTGTAACTATGACTGTGGCTTCTGACTTCAAAGTGTTAGCTAATAAAGTTTCACGACAATATTTTTCCAAACAATCCAAGTCCGATGACATATCGGTAAATGTCTGCAAATTGTTACGGTCAAAGATGTTAAATGACCAAGGCCAAAATCACCTTACGGGTTCTTGAATAAAACAAAATAATACCCTGTTCTTGATTCAAAATATTTACAAATTATTTACAGTTTAATAATACTTACTTTCAGATCTGTTCACAATTTTGTCTTTAATTATGTCATAAACTTACTGTAACCGCTGCTAAAACCGCGCGATCCTAGGATATATTTCCAAGATTTAATCTGAGTTATAGTCCGAGGTATAAAGTTCGATCTTGTATAATCACATGTCCCGAAATTCCAAAACGTTCCTGATGAACTCCAATGACGATTTATACTCCAGCAATCACAAAGAAGCTCTGCTTGGCTTAGAAGCTTGATACAATGCACATAATTATAATCCATTTGGATATTAAATATTAAAATAACAGTTTGTCTTTAATTCTCCATCGATTTTCCAATATCTCCAATAACTCCACCGACAGTCTTTTCTCCATTAATACCAATATAACTCGACAAAATCCATCCACAAACAACAGTGTAAATCCATACACACACAATAGTGTCAATTTCACTTCTCAAAGTTTTAGCTATCGATCTAACTCCGACAAAGAATATTTCAGTTCTGCCTAAAATCGCTCTGCTTGAGCTCATTAATTTTTACATTTGCATAAAAATTCTCCCATGTTGTCATATAGTCTTTTTTAACACACTGGGAATTTCCCATCTAGTATATTTACAATGCAAGATAAATACAAACACCTTAAATAGCAATTGGAATCCCCAAAGTGCCGGTCCTAAAGATGATTTGATTAATGATCTAATTATGGAAATTCCACCATCTAGCATCTGATTGGTTCATGCAAACATTTGTCTACTTTTACAATTGGAAATCACCCTAATATTGCAAAATAAGATTCACTCAGAAAAAGCCCCTTTCCGTGGCAATCAAAGATCTCCGAAATTAAGGTTCACTAATTAAATAATTAATTAATCAACAAAAACAAATAATTCAGTTTAACATAACAAAATCCAGATCCAAAATGGTACAAAAATGTCTGATATATAAGATTCAGTTTAATTCCAATAGGGTGAAGTACCAAATGATCTTCAATATCAGCCAATGTAAAACTCAAAAAGACTTCTGCAATCCTGAACTCCTGGTCCACCAAATGTCCACAGTTAATATAAAAATAATCCACGATCCAGCGATTCAGCATCAATAAATTTATCAAAGTACTCCAAAATGGCAGCAAATAATCAGATAATATCAGTACTAAAATCTCATCCAATCTGCCTCTATCTCCTCCAAAATATCTCAATGATATAACTCAAATAGCTGATAAAAGTAGACTGACCTACATTTATAGCTAACAAAAGTTGACTGACTCCAAGTATCAAAAGCCATCTCTTTTTACCTCTACAAATTTGTCTGGAAAGCACTTATGATTCTACAAGGACTATAATAAAACGCATCAAAAGATATTTTTTATTTTTTCTGCATGGCTGAAAAGTGGTGCGGCCAAAGCCCACATGAAGCCCCCTGAAGCAACTGATCCAGTTTTTCTCCATTGAAGAGATCAGTAGAAATGCTACCATTTAAATTTGACTCACTTCAAGCCGCTATTACATTGTGAAAATTTATCACTACAGAACTCTACATTACATTAACAAAAACAACACCACCAAAGTCACATTTTTGGCTGTCCAGCCCGTATGAGCCGAAAATGCCAAAAACTTCATTTTGCGCTAGGGTGAAAAATATATGTCAAGGTCGTAATTTGCCGAAATTGATTTTTGACAGATTGACAAACCTTGTGCCTACTGCAAAATACCTACAAAGTTTCATTTCAAGAAAATAATAGGAAATGTGAAATAAATCGTCATATTTTTTAAGACAATCAACAGAAAATATAGAACTTACTGATCTTTGAACGCATTTATCTCAATTATACGTTTTACTCTTTGGCAACCTTTTTATGGACCATAACTTCACTTCGGGAAATCGTATGAAGTTCATTAATGTGTCATTTTAATGCTTAAAGCATGGTCTTTGCAAATATATAAAAAAGTGAAAATGACAAGAGGTGGCATTTACGGCTGGTTGGGATGGACGATCACATTTATGTAATGGAAAGTATAAATTACATTAATAAATAACAAAAAACGTTTATATACTAATTAATTTTTGGACAACCATTATTGATGCCTCACCAGTGATGAAATTAAATCTCTAGCAATTATCTTTGGTGTAGACAGTGAAATAGCCTTGTAAATGAAGTGTGGGGAATGATTGGAGGCAGTGGTAAAATATATCGAAACCAGCGTTTGATTAAAAATAAGGTTATGCAGCTTTTTTAAATGGAATTCGATACCGTATAGACACAATGCACCAGACTGTAAAGTTGCACTTGGATTTGAAATGCAGGCTTTGTCATTATCGAGATTAGTGATTGATGGGTTGAGGCGCATTGCTGGTAGTAAAATGGGCGTTTGAGTGTGATGTAGTCTTGATGTTTATCAAAATATGGGATATAATAGCTTTGACTGGGTACGGTATAAATCGGAGCCTCCGGAGATGATTATTGCTTCTATATAGTACAATGACATGTATTTTCGATATATATGGAGTGCTTTCTGAGTAAACATTCTTGTGTTGGTATTGGTATCTCGTGGGTTTTGCAGTCTCTGCCTTTTTAGTTTTGGGACCAAGTTTTATTATATAGTACCACAGATCCATAAATCTAATAAGCATTTGTCTCAGTTCGCAGCTCTGATGAAACATTCATCGCGTATTTGAAATTGGATTTTCATCATGCATTCTGAACTATCGGATTTGTATTCCTGTGGATTTTGACTTTGTGAACTACCTGCTCTGAGATTGAATATGACCTTGATATGACGTGGTCCTTGGCATAATCATCATTTATGATTTGGATGATTTTCATCAAATAGTGTTTTACCAAGCCAGGGTACAGGCAGTGATCAGCTTTGATTTAAATGATAAACCAATCGTGCTTTTATAATTATCAGTGCATTACTGTTGATTCGAATAGATTAATTTAAAGGCATCTTATTAAGAATATCGACTATTGCAAAGGAATCAATATCGTGACACTCGCTCATCTATTTACATGAAACAGGAATATACAACCCCATTCACTTACAAATCCATAACTGGATGTTTACATTCTGACATTCGAAAGAGCTGCTGGGATTCTCAAATTGAATAACAATAGCTAAAAGTTGCTAAACTGTGTGCATATCCTTTTCAAATTATTTAACCGGTTGAAGTTCTTCGATTATATGAACCTCAGTTGAAGTAAACACGCATGATGGCACAGTAAACTTCTGAAGATCACTGCTGACGATTTACCAATTCAAAATTAAAACGCTGTCATTCTGACAGCGATTATTAACCTTGTCGTGTCGCATGCAACTTCTTCTACATGTCTAAGGCACTTGACATCTTGTAGTTTATAGAACATCATTTTGGCTATTGCTTTACCATGGCTGCTGCAACTGCCAAATGTATGATACCGGAATCTTCCTTCCGAAAAGCAGGGCAAAATCCAACTGGAGCGGATTCGCATGGTGAAGATGATGATATCGTCGCTGATTTGGAAATATTTCGTAAGTTTTAACATTTTCTGTAACTAGGTTTGGAGGGAGATAGATTAAGGACTATTTGAAGTTGATTCAAATAGTCCTTGGATAGATAAAGCAGAAAAGATATCGAAACTAAATTATGTCACATGAAATTTGGAAAGTCTTAGCTATTATAGTCTTGTTGCTTTGCCATGATGCAGGCTTTTTATTAGGAAGTCCGTCACTGAAATAATGGTCTTAATTCATTTCTTTTTTGTTTTGTTTTGCTTTTTCGTAAGTTTTATCATTGTTTAAATAAGGCAGAAGAAATATTATATTACACTGTTTTGATATATTTTCGATATCTCACATATTACATTGTTTTAATTTATTGTTGATATCTCAAATAAAAATAAGAAGTGACCCACCTAAATATGGTAAATATATCCTTTTTCACTATGACTTCGATGTGTCAAACTTTGTGAAACAAAATTTATCTTATAACATCTGCTGTTATTTAAGTTAAATTCATTCAAATTTCAACCATTATGGGAAAAATCTTCATTTGGATTATGAGACAGGTTATGTTTCTTATCAAGATGTCTTTAAAACAATCACTAGTCTTTAGATGGTAGATGCTTTTCTGAAAGTTTTAATAATGATATAGATACATATAGTTCTCGATGGAGTTTGCATTTGGAAAATTCCAATCTCAAATGTCATAAAAGTTACCAAAATGTTAACGTTACCAAAATGTTACATGTTCTTGACCTTCAATTCGAACGAGCTTTGGAATATCTTCCAGGTATGCAGCAGCCCTTGAAGATGAGCTTGAGTTATCTTCAAGGGCTGCTGCGTACCTGGAAGATATTCAAAGCTCGTTACAATTGAAGGTCAAGAACATACTGAACATGTAACATTTTGGTATACGTTTGTGACATTTGAGATTGGAATGGCCCATTTGCTGTCTACAGAAGATGCATCGCAACTTTGACATCTTCACTGTTTAAGCTTTAAAATGTTATACTGTCAGATGAGGTTTTTTTTAAAAATGTATTTCAATACCTATTGACATACTCCACCAGACTGTTAACTTGCACTTAGATTTGAAATGCAGACTTTTTTCATTATCGAAATTAGTGATTGATATGTTGAGGCGCATTGCGTTTAGTAGAATTTGGGTTTGAATGCAGCTGAATGTGATATGGTCAATTTTCATGAAATTAGTGCATTTTGCAATTTTTCGTGTCTTTGGTCCATATTTTTTTACCAAGATGATTATTTGTAATAAAACCTTTATGAATTGATAGGGTTTGTTGAACTGAATTTGGACATATATAGTTTTCCATACTTTCGACTTAGTTTTCTATATCGGCCTTCAAACACCCCAAGTCGCCAAAAATCGATGTCTAAAACGCAATACCTAAAGTTATAAAAAATCAGGAAAAATATATACTATCCTTTGTTCTTCCTCATATTGGCATTTTTTGATGACAATCATGTGTATAAATTATATTTTGATGCCTGTTTCCACATTTTCGCAATATTTTTAGATTTTTGAGAGCAAAAAACAATGTCCGTGAAATCCATGTTTATTACGTTATCCACCAAAAACGGAAAGTATACTAGGTTAAACTTTCATCAAGATAATAGCTATACAACTTTTTTTAAGTAAACAATATGTGACAATAGGAAATAATGTTGTCTTCAGCCTATGGTCACAATTGTGAAGTCTAGAAGATGTTGAACTTTTTGAAAATTGCGACCTTTTTAAGGATGTTTATTACGTTATCCATATTTCTCAGTAACTAAGCTAGCTGCATTAATATTAATTATATGAGGTATAGATACCAGGGCTTTGATCAAAAAAATAATACAAACTTTAACATACAGGGCGTCCCAGAAAAAACCTTACAATCTTTACGTGCAATTTTCTTGAGTTTAATGGATAGTCAGAAAGTATGTAAAGATTGTGAAAAAAAACAACGGTGGAAGTGTTGTTGACAAAATTATTTTTCCCGTTATAGGCATTGGCCATACAAATGATTTAGACCCAAAAAATTGAAATTTCAAGACAATTTTTTTTTTAATTTTTCTAACTCAAAATGCAATACTTTCATGAAAATTGACCACACAGTCTTGATGTTGATCAAAACCTTGGATATCTTTTATAGGGTACTATTAAGGTATTTAAAGCCGAGCATCCTGGGATGATTATTGCTTTTATATAGTAGGAAATTAAATGTCAAAAACTTACGAAACATTTCCAAGTCGGTGATGATATCATCATCTCCATCGTGAGTATCCACTCTATTTGGGTTTTGTCCAGCTTTTCGGAAGGAGGCTTCAGGTACCATACATTTGGCGGTTGCTGCAGCCATGGCAAAGAGCTGCAAAGCATAAATAGCCTCTATACAGATCCAGAATAAGGTGAGAATTCTAACTCGTGCTTTGAATAAGTTGCATTCGACAGGGTTAGTTATACGTTTTCTCGCCGGAAAGACAATATTTTTATTTGAATCTTCGGTTAATCTTCAGTTCACAGTGACATCATGTGTGGGTGTGGGTGGGTGTGTGTGGGGGTGAGTGTGTGTGTGTACCTCAAATGTTTGAAGAATCGAAAAGATGCACACAGTTAATCTATTGTTATTCAGTTTGTAAATCCCAGCTCTTTTGAACATGTTGAATATTAAAATGTAAACATCTATTTTTTATGTATAAAAACTTTATGTTATGGATTTGCAAGTTGCATGTATTCCTATTCATGTACATCATGATGAGCGAGTGCCACGGTATTGATTCATTTGCCACAGTGAATATGTTTAACAAGTGCCTTTAAATTATTAAATTAACATATGCACTGATGATTCACGGTTTATCCGTCAAATCAAAGGAGGTTACTGCTTGGTAAAACACTTTAATAAAACACAGACATCAATTTATGTTGTAATGAAAATCGTTCAAATGACTGATCACATGATAAATAATGGTTTTGCCAAAAAGCACTAGTACTTAACTGAGCAGGTAGTGCATAGTTCAGAATGCGTGATTAAACTCAAATTTCAAATGCACGATGAATCGCTTTGAATCGAAATGACTTTGTTTTATTCAAGTTATGCATATCCGGTAATAAGAGCTTCCAAAAACTGTAGAAACGCTTCGCCAGGATTATTAAACTATGATTTGTGCATGTCACATACACCGATACCAACACAAAAGGCTAATTCCATGATCTTGTATCACATACATGAATTTTTTAAGTTCAATTCTGACATAAAAGTGATACCTGAGTTGAAAGTAAACAAGTCAAGGTCTCAGAAACAAATTTTGTTTTTTCCATAAAGCAAATAGAACTTATTTTATGACTGGTATAAGTTGGATGTTGCCTTAGTAACATTTTACCCTCAAATTTGCACCAAAAAGTGATTTGGTACTGAAACAGAGAAAAACATCTGAGGCTTTTCCTTATAAAAATTTAGTGTATAAGAAGCCCCAGTCTCTATGCTCTAAAGTACAATCGCGTTTTAGTAATAAATGTTAATCATAGCCGAGTAGTGTGTTGTTGGAATTTGCCGTTTTCAGATGTCACGCCTGTCACTAAAAACATGAACAGTTTTTGCTGTGTTTTATTAAAAGATCATGTTTTGGTGAAACATCAATATCTATCTTCTATCATGGAGTCTACATCGGCAAAGCAATAAACAAACATTCAGTGATTGCTTATTTCTCCACTATTACATCTCAAAATCGGTCACGCCTGTCACGAAGTCGAAGTCCCGGAAATGTTTAAGTCGCCATTTTGAAAAAAATGTGCATGCTATAAAATTCAAACTTAAAAGACATGTTAGAATCATCATTTGCTGTCTTAATCGGCCAAAAATCTGTTATTAAGAACTTTTGTAGCAAAATTTTGCTTTTTGGTGGCCATTTTTGCCATAATGCAATTATGCCTGATTTTCCAATCCGAACTTAGTGCTTTATGAAGTCATAATTACGTAACGCCTCGGCCGATTTTGATGATCTTGGTATCGTTAGATAGGGGATGATCATACCTATCTATTATTAGCAAAACCAAGTTCATAGGAGGTTCCGTTCTAAAATATAAGGGTGGTTGCAACAACCCTTCGGAGGACGTGTTGCAAAAATAGCTCAGGAGGACAAGGGTTAAAGCTCAAAAATAGATAAGACTTCCATAATACAGTATCAAAACTGTTGAAAATAAATCATAATCATAAATAAAGACGTTATTAAACAGCAGATCCATTGCTAAAATCAAGTTTTACTAGGTGTGCACAAATGTCACGCCTGTCACGTCACGCCTGTCACGAAATGATTTAGCCTGTATTCTCCAAGTTAAGAGCTACAGCTCCAAAAGTGAAATGTTTCCTGATTGGTTCCCCAAAGGAGTTATACTGCAACATAAACAGGAATCAAATCTCCCGTGGGAAAAAGATAGAATTCAGCATTAAACCATATTTTTGAAAAGGCAGTGTCAGTTTGGGTCACGCCTGTCACGGACACTTTGTGTCCCCATTGTGAAGACAGTGATTGAGTTAGAATAAAATTTTCACTTTTTGCATCCAATATCGAATGTTTACTATAACATATAGGAATATTTCCGTGGTATCGCCTTTAGATAAAATTTACCAAAAAGGTTCATGCAAAGGTCACGCCTGTCACGCTGGAATTCGCCAAAAGTGACTAAGAAAGCACACTATACTTTCGAAAATACAAGTCGTTGTATCATTTGAAAGCCCTGAGGTACAGAGAAGAAATATTAGAACTTGAGGTCATTACATTATTTTTTATATATCAAATAAAAATAGTAAGTGATCAACTTATATGTTATAGGAGTAAATATCTAATTTTTGTCATTATAACGTCGATGTGTTAAAGAAATATTCGTCTTTACATCTCCTGATTATGTAGCCTATATGCTGTCTACAGAAGATATGACACATCACAAATCGTACACCCTAAATAAGACAAACATTGACTGAAAGGCTTTGAAAAGTTATACTGATCGATTTTTTTAAATGTAATTCAAAACCAATTGATGTAATGCACCAGACTGTAAAGTTGCACTTGGATTTAAAATGCAGGCTTTTTCATTATCGAGATTAGTGATTGATGGGTTGAGGCGCATTGCTGGTAGTAAAATGGGCGTTTGAGTGTGATGTAGTCTTGATGTTTATCAAAACGTGGGATATAATACTAAATAGCTTTGACTGGGTACGGCATAACCATGATATATAAAGCGGAGCCTCCGGAGATGATTACTAGTATTGCTTCTATAGACTCACCAGGTATACACTGTATATAGTACAAGTATTTTCGATATATGGAGTGCTTTCTGAGTAAACATTGTTTTGTTGGTATTGGCATCTCGTGGGTTTTGCAGTCTGTGACACAAATCATTCTGGCGAACTGTCTTTTACTTTTAGTGGGACCAAGCTCTCATAGTACTACAGATCCATAAATTTAATAAGCATTTGTTTCAGTTCGCAGCTCTGATGAGATATTCATCATCACCGCGTATTTGAAATTGGATTTTCATCACGCATTCTTATATGGAAGCTTACCTGCTGAGATGGCTTACTTATCTCAGGCATAATCATCGTTTATGATTTGGATGATTTTCATCAAATAGTGTTTTACCAATCCAGGGTACAGGCAGTGATCAGCTTTGATTTAATGGATAAACCAATCATGCTCTTATAATTATCAGTGCATTACTGTTAATTCGAACAGATTAATTTAAAGGCATCTTATTAAGAATATCAACTATTGCAAAGGAATCAATATCGTGACACTCGCTCATCTATTTACATGAAACTGGAATACAACTCCATTCACTTACAAATCCATAGCTGGATGTTTACATTCTGACATTCGAAAGAGCTGCTGGGATTCTCAAATTGAATAACAATAGCTAAAAGCTGCTAAATTGTGTGCATATCCTTTTCAAATTCTTCAACCGATTGAAGTTCTTCGATTATATGAACCTCAGTTGAGGTAAACACGCATGATGGCACAGTAAACTTCTGAAGATCACTGCTGACGACTTTACCAATTCAAAATTAAATGCAACTTCTTCTACATGTCTACGGCACTTGACATCTTGTAGTTTTTTAGAACATAATTTTGGTTATTGCTTTACCATGGCTGCTGCAACTGCCAAATGTATGATACCGGAATCTTCTTTCCGAAAAGCTGGGCAAAATCTAACCGGAGCGGATTTGCATGATGAAGATGATGATATCGTCGCTGATTTGGAAATATTTCGTAAGTTTTAACACTTCCTGTAACAAGGTTTGGAGGGATAGATTAAGGACTATTTGAAGTTGATTCAAATAGTCCTTGGATAGATAAAGCAGAAAAGATATCGAAACTAAATTATGTCACATGAAATTTGAAAAGTCTTAGCTATAGTCTTGTTACTTTGCCATGATGCATGCTTTTTATTAGGAAGTCCGTCACTGAAATAATGGCCTTAATCCATTTCTATTTTTCGTTTTGTTTTGTTTTTGGTTATTTTTTTTAGACCTTTTTTTTGGGGGGGTCACTTTTCAAAAGCTACGTCAAAAATGTTGGATGTACATATACCTTTTTCTTTTTAGTCGTATGTTATTCGGAGAAGCATGTATTACAAGGTTGTATTTACACTCTTTTGATATCTTAATCACATATAACATTTAATGTCGATATCTCAAATAAAAATAAGAAGTGACCCACTTAAATATGGACAATTTTAAACATATGACTTCGATGTGTCAAGCTTTGTGAAACAAAATTAATCTTATAACATCTGCTGTTATTTAGAAAGTACAAACTACAAAGTTAAATTCATTCAAATTTTAACCATTATGGGACAAATCTTCACTTGGATTATAAGACAGGTTACGTTATGTTTCCTATCAAGATTGGAATGACCCATTTGCTGTCTACAGAAGATGTATCGCAACTTTGACATCTTCAACGTAAAGGCTTTAAAATGTTTTACTGTCAGATGAGTTTTTAAATGTAATTCAATACCTATTGACATACTTCACCAGACTGTTAACTTGCACGTAGATTTGAAATGCTTTTTTTCATTATCGAAATTATTGATTGATATGTTGAGGCGCATTGCGTTTAGTAGAAAAGGGGTTTGAATGTAGCTGAATGTGATACAGTCTTGATGTTGATAGTACCTATTAAGGTATTTAAACCCGGGCATCTGGTGATGATTATTGCTTTTATATAGTACAACGACATGTATTTTCGATTATGGTGTGCATTTTAAAACACTTATGTGTTGGTATCGGTAGGCCTATGTAACAGTGTCTCACGTCAAAATGGACTCCTATTTGGTCAATTTTTTCCCAATTTTTTTTTCAATCACTGCTCAATATTCGAAAAATATTGATCATGTTTATGTTTTTATTTTTGTTCTTTCAACTCTGTGAGGTTTAGTGATACAATGAAACAAAAGTTGTCATTTTATGTAATTTCTAATTCTTTATTTATATTCTTTATTCTCTCAATTCAGTTAATAAAAGCTAGTGATAAATGTTTATTCTATGTAACATAAAACTACTAACAATCTATCATAGCTGTTAAACTCTACTTTATAGAAATAAATTATGTTACTCAAAATTTATTTTGTTGACTTTGTAATAAACACTGTTTCAAGATTGTTGATTGTCTGTAAAGTTCACACTGCTATGAGATTTTTGATTTTGATTGTCAGTAAAGTTTACACTGCTACGAGATTGTTGATTGTCATTAAAGTTTACACTGCATGAGTTTTTTGATTGTCATTAAAGTTTAACACAGCTATGAGATTGTTGATTGTCAGTAAAGAATACTGTTATGAGATATTTAATTGTCAGTAAAGTTTACACTGCTACGAGATAATTGATTGTTATTAAAGTTTACACTGCTATGACTTTTTTTATTGTCAGTAAACTTTACACTGCTACGAGATTGTTGATTGTCAGTAAAGTTTACCCTGCTACAAGATTTTTGATTGTCGGTAAAGTTTAAGACAGCTATGATATTGATGATTGTCAGTAAAGTACACTGCTATGAGATTGTTGATTATTTGGTGATATTGATTTATCAGAATGATCAGTCGGTATACATGAAAAGATTCAAACCAGTCACCTTGAAT
>JXSR01S063393.1:1590-12635 GCA_000969725.1 Ophiothrix spiculata
ATGACATTCTTAGCCAAATGGTATAACAAAAACATTGTCAGTACAACAGCTTGTAAACATGTTAAATGCCAAACCACATTGCCTTCAGATATATATAGATCCTATATTTGTTTGATGTAATTGAATACACGTTGCATTGAGGGAGGAACTTGGATAATTTATCTAAAATTAGAATTAACCAAAATCACTAAAGAAAGCATTATAGTCTTGCAGATCGTAGCTATGATAATGATTATCAGATTGTCGCTGATGTAGGATGAATTAATTGGCTTACCTACCTCAGAGCAAGGCGCAACGGGTGCTGTTGGAAATGTGGACATAGTTTGCGTGTGACAAAGAATGCACACACTGTCTAAGCATTAAGTGGAGGTTTTTGTGTGTGACCTGCCTAGCTAACAGACCGTTATAGAACAAATCCAGAGGTACAATAACTCATCATGTGCGTGCAAGAAATTCGTATCAGCAATTGCTGCCATTTGTCATAAATTTGTATTGCACACTGTATAATCTCCAGCCTTGGGTCAGTGGTTCTTGAAATGATCACCTGAAGAACCATTTCAAGAACCACTGACATAAGACATTGGAATTTTGAGGGATTTTTCACATTATTGTGACAAGTGGTAAACTAGATATAACTCAGGGCAGCCATTGCAGATATGACTTTTCTTGCACTCACATAACGATAACTCTGCTCCATGAAAACAAATGGCGATGAGCACAGGTTCCCTGTTTTATAGTCCGTAGATATAACACACTCACTGACCAGCCCCATGGGGGCACCACCTTGCCTGGCTCCTCTCCTGCTTTTTGGTATTTTGCTAATCCCATTATCTTAACACACTGGTGAGTTATTGTGTTTTTGAGGATTAAGTTTTTTCTGTTTTTTTTTTTTTTTTGACCAGGCGCTTGTTGCCGCTCTGATTTGCATGAAAGCCAACTTACTTACGCACTTATTTACGAATATGATTGGTTGAATTCCAGTGTTTGTAAAACGCATATTGTTGCGCACATTACGCTTAAGTTAAACAATGCAGAACGCAGGCAAACTTATCCACAAAAATATAGCAGTATAGGGCATTTGATAATTGATTGACATCAGTTGGTCATACATTTTTGTGTTGATTAACTGTTCATTTATTGTACATAGGCACTAAAACCTTGAGGCTGCCAGTACAGTTAACACAAATACAATACCAATGTTTTTAGGGCATATTTTTTATCAGTGCTATTATCTGTGCTAAACAATATTATACATTGCATGTTGTATATATTGTACATAATATTGTTTTTATATTTTATAAATATTGAATACTGAAAGTTTCTTTTGTGTATGTGATATCCGAGATATCAAATAACAATAATGACATTCTTAGCCAAATGGTATAACAAAAACATTGTCAGTACAACAGCTTGTAAACATGTTAAATGCCAAACCACATTGCCTTCAGATATATAGATCCTATATTTGTTTGATGTAATTGAATACACGTTGCATTGAGGGAGGAACTTGGATAATGCTGCTTGTATACTCATAGTAGTTTAGTTGCTACAGTATGCCGTTTTTGTGGCTTGTTATAGTTTAAGGGAAAAGTATGTACGAGGGGATATCAAAAAGTTTTAAAGATCACCAATAAGAAATACAGCCGGGAACAAAATATTATTATGTGGCCCTTTAGTCATCTTTACATATCCACAGTGCAAAGTAACACATTTCTCCAACTTAAAACTTACAATCCACAAACAGACTTCGTAGAGGTCCTCTTTGAGCCTAAAAAATAAACATTGTATATCGGTAAAATCAACATTTTCAGGTCAGCTATGCTTTATTACGTCATATTTTGACCGATTTCCATAAATTTGGTATCAATGGAAAGAGGAGATCCTAACCTATACTATGGTATCAAATATCTTAACTTCAGATGTGTCTGCATAGAATTACTGGGATGTAACCCTTCAAATGCAGAGATTTAGTCTCGCCACATATCTTTGATTTCTCCATGCAGTTTATCTGAATAGCGGAGGTAGGTTGTTGACATCTATTGACACCTGTATAGAAAGCATAAATGCCATTGACATAATTTTTGTACCATAATGTACACATAGATGGATGACCATCCTGTTTAAGTTCATAGATATAGCTCCTTTACTTCTTGGTGATCTTTAAAACATTTTGATCCGTATTGGCTTAGGTTGGAGTGTCCATCTCTCTTTCGTAATAATTAAGCCAGATTCCACATTTTGTATTTTTGTGATGAGGTTATTGCCACACCCCCTTCATCATGAAAATGTTACCCTACTAGCATTGGAGAATGCCATCTGACACCTGGAGTAATAATGTTATTCTGTTTCAAACACTCTAGAGAAATATCTTGCTCAAGGACTCTACATGTGCTTTAAATAGCGGATTTGAACCACAATTCTTGATGCCATAGATTTAAATCGCCAGACCACGCATATCTGTTGTACATTATACTCAAGCTACAAAACCTCAATAAGTATAAAAGCAGCATTAGACTTCATATGTATGAGAAAACGGTAAAAGGGATGCTTATTCAATGACAGTTGAGTATTATGAATGTAGAGGTTTCAAAACCAGCAATTGTAAGAAAAATTAAGTGCCAGCTATGACGGATTGAATGTGGAAGCACAGAAAAGGGAAAAGCAAAGGGCATTAAGGAGACTGTTGAAAATTTTTGGTCACATACGATTTAGTCACATGTGAGTTTCCCTATTTCCCTTTCCACATTTTACCAAATATATTCAAGTATGTATCAGTTTTGTATATATTCTGTAAATCTTGAAGTATGCAACAAGCAGCCGATTAACGTACATAAACCAATATGACCATACGAGGCAGTAAATGAGTGCGTATTTCTAGAATCATAACAAGGTAACAAATCTTGCTGAATATTCAAATGAATTTATTTACAATGTTTGTCCATGTGTTATCAAAAAATTAGTCCAAAATAATACAAAAATTATGAAGAATTCATGTAAAAATATATTAATACGCAGTGATTCGGCCTTAATCGATCCTAATTAATCATTGTCAGTCTCTTACACAATGCAAAACCACCAGTTCACAATGTTGAAGAATACAAGGGATATGCTATGGATCTTGTAACAGAGTCTGATTTCTTGTTGTATACTTCAAGGTTTACAGGTTTTGTGTAAAAATTGATATAAAATGCATTGAGATTTCTTGTGTGCATAAAATTTACAATAGTTATACATGTATTAACTATTAAGTGTAGATACTTCACATATCAGGGTTGTAAATGGAATAACAGTTTATAAGAGAAGTTTTCATATTTGTAAACTATCTCCAGCACTGTCATCTTCAGAGTGCTGCTTCCTCATTTTATGATGCACACTACATGTATTTGACACTCTACTTTGTGACAGTTTCCTTGTGAGGATGACATAGATTGTACATTTCTTCTTTTTTCTTTTGTCTCAATGATGTAATAAATATTATGAAGTATTCATGGACCAGAACACTTCTGTTTTTTAATATTGAGAACACTACTCTTCATTAATTTTTGTACAATTTCACATGGAAATAGTATCAATTCATGTTGTTATCATAGTGTTCTACATTAATTTATTGATTGAAGGGGCATTGGACACAATTTTGGTACTTTATCTGAGGATGATTTACACTTCATATGTTAGAAAATAACAGTCAATTACCAGAAAAACCTTCAGAAAAGTCAAAAATTCAAATTTTATTCTGTTTGTTGATCTTGGGTATGAGGCTATTCTCTAAACATATTTGTTGATGCTACATAATAAAAGAGTCAAAGATTTGTTAGTAAAACATTCTTTTCATATCAAAGATTGCAGACAAATCAAAAGACATTTGGAAGTTTGCATTAGATCATATGAAAAGACAGCCAAATGTAAAGATTCAACTATAGAGGGCAGTATTTATCGTTGTGGTTAACGATAATTAAAAATAAAAGAATATCTAAATATTTTGATGAATAGGGTTTGAATTTGACAATAACACTTTGCATGCTGGCATTATTACCTCTAATACTTCAAATGATGCAAAAATCTCAAATAACTTGGGGAAAAGTTTGGGGATGATGCTGAACTTATCCAATGTCCCTTTAATCTATTAATCTGAAGTTAACCTTTTCCAGTCATATTCCATATATATTTTGGCATTCATATTTTTAGTTTGGAACCAAAATCTGGAATTCACTATCAGATAAAAGTTCTCAAACACCGCAAAGAGTAAAGAGGACATCTAACAAGAAATTCAGGGTTTATTTTGGAAGGTGTGATGTTGGAACAATTTTTGCTCAAAAAAAGAGAAACAAAATACGACTAGGCTGGAAAGGGTAATGTGTTATGAAAGTGCAGAAAATAAAGAAAACTGTTCATAAAGGAGTAAAGTGCGATAAGTGTGACAAATTTGAATGCTGGATGATATTTTTCTTCAGTGTGTTAACTATCTTTCGCCAAAGAAACCCAATTGGTACTTGGTAGCAAGTAAGCTAAATGAAGCTTATCTTTAACAGGGCTCCAAGATGTTTTTTAAATTCAGTTTTTGAATGCAGGAGGAAGACCGGAGTACCCAGAGAAAACCTGCGGAAGTGAGCATGGACTGAAAACCAAATGCACATAAAGCACCGAGCGTGGGAATTGAACCCGGGACCTCATTGGTACCAGCAAGGCAAGGGAACTACGGCTGCACCAACCCGCTTCCTTAGTATTTTTGTTTTGGAGTTAATAAGCCCAGAGTTATGTTTCAAATCAGTTAAATTCATTGTTAGGTCAAAGGTCATGTGGTGACTACTGCTGGATATATACTACAAATACAAACCAATGTAAACCAGGTACAGCAAGTGTTTGATTTGGACTTCCCAGGTATGCAAAACTGATATTCATATATGCAAATTACTTTAAACAAACCTTTGTGGATCTTTTTCTAGCTCAAAAATAAAGTTGAGCACTTGCGTTAGTGTATGTTGACTTGCTTTTCAAGTATAAATTAATTGATACTTCATTAAGAATTCATGCTATACTGAAAACAAATTGTTCCATAGTGTAGATATGTTTATTCTCTTATACAAGGTGTAATTTTTATAAAAGAGTATTCAGGAAAAGGTTAAGGATGATATAGAAAGATGTCATATTTTCTAGAGATTTGATATTTTTATATGTAGATTACTTTGAAAGCTCTGCTTTAATTAGGAATTGTTATATTTTGTAGGAATACACTCTCGGTCAAAAGTGTTTGCGCACAAAACCTTCATATCTTGAGAACCTTCATATCTCGAAAAAATCAACAGGAATTGAATTCAGTGCATTTTAAAATATGGCGTGCTAAACTTAACATATACTTTCTTCTACACATTCAAATAAATGGAGTTTAAATATATAACTGCACATTTGTTTGAAAACTCATAACCTGTCAATGTTCTCTACGGTTACACGGTGAAAACGAGCAACAAGAATATTAAACTACACAGGTACATACCAGTGACTGCATGTGGTGTATTTGTATGTGGTCCAGGAATTCGGCCATTTTGATAGTTATGGAAGATCGAATAGAAGCGGGATCATGGATTTATTTATTTTGAATACATATGACAACTATAAAAAACATTAATTTGTTAAGAGTCTGGTTCGTTTGATAAAATAATTTGGTTTATGCCGGTTTTTAAGCATGCGCAAAGACTTTTGACCGGGAGTGTATATACATCTGTGATGTCAACTGTAGATGATGCAATATTATTTCCAAAGAGTGTGTAAATACTGTAGGCTGAAAATTCTAACCTTAAGAAGGATATAAACATCCACACGGCATGTTAAATCAGGATGGAACTTTATGCACCTTATTCTGTAGACTGAATGAAACTTTAAACTTATATAATGAACAGTGTTCTTTTGCAACAGATTTAAATACCTAGCAATAGTAAGAGATTGATTATAGGTTAATAAATACGCATTTCATACGCGAGTGAAATAAAACAAAATCAATGCATGCGCTGTCAATTTTTATGCGTCCAATTCACGAGGCCCATATAGGCCGAGTGCAGTGTACAGCAATCAAATATTACATTCCTGCAAGTGCATTGATTTTGTCTCATTTTACAAGCATAATGGAATGCAAATTTATTAATCTAATTAACACATGACAGAAAAATAATATTGTATGTATATTTTGTGAAAAGAAATAAGGCCTTTGATATGACCATCAAAATCCAAAATGTCTCTAAACTAAATGAATAATAACCCGACAAAAACAAAACAAACATTCATATGCACTAAACGCCCACTGCAAACCGGAACGCAACAAGCGCAGTGCATTGTGAAGATCCACTGCACTCCATGTACTTTATATTCTTGCGTTCTGATTGGCTAGGTGACACGCAGAGTGTATGAATGTAAAATAACAAAGAATGTCACACATCACAGAAATCAGACATGAATTTTGTCGGCTAGGCACTGTTGGATACAGAGTGTCCACGAATGATTTATACCCGGTTTCAAAAAATCAGAAAAAATGTTAAATCATAATTTTTCATAAAACCAACAACTTTCCTACAATACTGGATAAGTCTTCTACATTTTCCATAGGTTTCATCAAAATATCATGCTTCATTGCTTTGCATGATGACGTAATTGATAAATGATGTAAAAGTGGTTTTGATCTATAAAAATGCGGGTATAATACGAATAAATATGTGTAACATGCAAACTTACTAAAGTTTGTAAAGTATAACGAATACAACTTGACCAATTTCAAATATTCTTTCTTTGCTTTTGTAATTTTTTGAAGATCTACAAAAAGCATCACCTTGCAGACTTCTGAATCTATACTCAGATTAGCTAGATAGACGCCATTTTGGTGGGCAAGTTGAGGAATCACAGTTCCGTCGACAAATTCTGGTCCTAATAATATTGAGTTGTTACCCATAATAGCCATTTAAACTAACTTCGGTTGTAATTAGCAATGTCAATATGGTCAAATGTAAAGTTTCCAGGTGGGTTTCCCTTAGGTGAGTACATGTAACATCTTACATTATTTGTACTGGCTATTGTAAAGCTGTTCAACCATAACCAAAATCGTCATTTCTTTTCCTAAGGACACCCTTTATAATATCCTATATCCATCACAGCCAATAAATAAAACCTAAATTGTATTTCACGTTTTAAAGGGTGTCAGTGTAGTAGTTCGACAATTTCTCTGTTTACAAATTATACAATTCGCAAAACATATCCCGTTTGGAAAAATCTTTATAACTTTCCACAGGAACATGCGAATTGAAAAATTAAAAATTCTTCAGAAAGCTAAAGACATGTTTATTTTGAAAATTAATAAGATTTGACCAAAACATCAACCACTGCTCCACACAAAAATCCGATAATCGGGTATTAATCATTCGTGGACACTCTGTAGTATTAAAGGTTGCTTCTCAAAAGGTTATTGGTTCAACTCTCCCTCCAAAAAATATCATAGACCTAACTGCAAAACAAATTCCCAGTTGAGGTGACATAACAATTGACGCTTTGTACTTGTTGTTCAAATCACATCTCATGGAGGCATATTTGACCTTTTAATCAGTTGTAAACATGGCCAGACATAATTGGGACACTCCTCATGGGCAGATCAATCTAAAATCATCCGCACTTTCGGAGTCCAGATTGAGTCAGCTTGAAGCTGGGGATCATGTTAGCGACTGTTTGTGCACAGTGGTATTTTAACATACGCATAGCTAGTATTTCTGCTAAGGCCATATGAGGCACCATTGGCCCCAGGATCAGGGAAATTTGCACAACAGGTATATGTGAAATACATGCTCTTTCATATCATATCATATCATATCAACTGACTTTATTTCCATAATATATACATGTAAAATATAGACAAAACAAGATAAAAATTTCTTGCTGTACATATCCAATTTTCAGCTCTGGCCCATGATTTTGGCACGTCCTCAACTTTGGTTTGGTTGTCAAAATTGGTTGAATTGGCTTAAGCTTAAAAACCTTTGAAGGAACTCTGGCATGAGCACTTTACAGGTTTAGCATGGGTAGCCACATAGTCACCGTAATTTAATATATATCCATCCCAGATTTTTAGATTGATGAATTCTCTTTAAACATAATCTGACTCAAACTGAACTTCTGAAAAGCACATTAATGTACATCAAATCAGATTGATGCTGCCAACTGGATGCTTCTGCATACAATGCTCTACCGTTTTCTCATTTTTATTATGCACTACCAACATGTCAGGTGAAAATAAAATTTAGCGATATTTTACAAGATTGGAAAAATACATTTTGCTTAAGCATGAGTTTATTATCATAGATGCATAAGACTTTTGTGAAATCACCCTTTATACTCTTATGTGTTGTAATTTTCAGATAAACATCAGTTTAGTATAATTAGCAATAACTATTACTGTACTCTCTTAATAGTGTGTGCACCTACTTGTTTAAAGACATATGTGGATATTTTGTTCAGATAAACTTTATGAAATATATAAAAGTTAAAAAGCATATGATATATGTGTTGGATTTTTGTTTATTGCACAATGTGTTCACTTCTCAGTTTATGTGTATGTTAAAGGAGCTTGGTCCGATTGGTTCAACTTTTTTTCAAACTTTTTGAGATTTTGGTACCAAAATATTGCTGATATTTTTCTCATAACCCCTGTGAAATTTTACGGCTGAGTTATGTTTGGTTTTGGAGATATATATGAAAATGTGTCTTATTATGGTAACCATAATTAATTTTACATAGTAACATATAGGCGGCTCTGAAATACAAAATTGTCCATAAAATCAAAACGGTTCCACAGATTCAGCTGAAATTTGACATTTAGACTTTTTAGTGGTCCTCTTTTATATGGCATTGAAAACTAAATTTTGAATAATCGGACGAAGCTCCTTTAAAGGGGCATTGGACAAGTTCAGCATCATCCCCACATTTTCCCCAAAACATTTTGAGATTTTTGTATCATTTGAAGTATTAGTGGTAATAATGACAGCATGCAAAGTTTCATTGTCAAATTCAAACCCTTTATATCAAAATATTTAGATATTCTCTTGCTTTTAATTATCATTGTCGACAACAATAAATACTGCCCTCTATAGTTGAATTTCTAGAATTGGCCTTTTCATGAGATCTAATTCCAGATTCCAAATTTCTTTTGATAATTCTACAATCTATGATGTGAAAGGAATGTTTTATAAACAAATCTTTGGTTCTTCCTTTGATATTGTATAACATCAATGAATACGTTTAGAGAATAGTCTCATACCCAAAATCGACAAATATAATAAAATTTTGTCCAATGCCCCCTTTAATCAATTAAAGCAATACTTTAAAGTGTTAAAATGAAGCACCCTCTCTCACCCTTGATTTTTGATTTTTTTAGCTTATTGGGTTTGGTTTTTGGTAGAAATAAATACCCTCTAAATGATTTGGCTTAAATATGCTTACTTTTTCTGTTATGTTCATTTGTCGAAATTAAATTTGGGATCTCAAATTTAATTCCATGTGTATTAGTATAGGAAAGTATGCATTTTGACAAAATGCACTTGAAAACGCTTTAGATTGTCAAATTTTAGGCTGTTTTTACTCAAAACTAGTTCTAATCAAAATATTGTAGTATTGCTTTAAGTAGGGTTCAGTTTTGTGTACAAAAACACAAAAGTGGCTTTTGAAATGTAAAGAGAAAATAATATGTAATGACTCACCCCGAAAAGGGGGACTTTACGACAGAACACTTTTCAAGAAACTAATGAAAATAGGCAGCAAAAATAAGAAAATAATAAGAATTTCCAGCAGATTTTCTGTTGTAAAATTTGATCGCTTTGATCAGTTTCAATAAGTAAGGTGTCATTTTAAAGCTTAGTAAATACTGTAACAGATGAAATGTTAAAATCAAAATTGATATCATCTGCAAAGCCCCCCCCCCCCCTTTTGGGGTGAGCCATCACATATAATAAAAGCACATTGAAAATTTAGAAGCAAACCAAAGAAAATAGTAGGTGCTCCAATCAAGCATTTCTTCCTATGGGATTGTTTGTGTATGAAGTACGTTGTTTTAAGCTTTAGTGATGAATTTTACCCGAAATTCAAGATTGCAGCAATTGATATATTAAATTACGATAATTTTCATAACTAAGCTAAACAAACCCCTATTACCAAATAAGTGAATGTTCTCAGTCACCCAGTAGTAGTAAACCCGGGGGGGGGGGGGGGTACTCAATTTTGGTTTTGGTAGGGGTGTGCCGCTGGGAAATTTGAAGTACCACCCATGTATATACCAATATTTAAGAAAAAGGGACCCATCCATATACCAAATTCCCAAAATTTTGAGTCGAGTTTTACAAAAAATGAAATTTTTCCCGAAAATTAACGCTAATTTGGCGAAAATTTTCAGATTTTTGTTTGAAATTTAGAAAAAAATCCAAAATTTGCGCCATTTTGGCACAAATTTTAGAAAATTTTGGAAAACAGACCCATTAATACCACATTTTGTGAAAAGAAAAAGGACCCATTGAAATACCAGACAGCCTGATTTTGCTACCCAAGTTTGCGGCACATCCCCGTAATCACTTTTATACTAAGTACCCCCCCCCCCCCCGGGTAGTAAACATGAGTGAAAATTAAATCAGATTACTGGACTTACTTGTTTAGAGCAAACTATGTTTGGTGTTACCCCTGTTACGTGACCAATCCAGCAGGTCAAAACCTGACGAAGTGTTACTGGGGTAACACGAAACGTAGTTTGCTTTAAACAAATAAGTCCAGTAATCTGATTTAATTTTCACTCAAACCCCTATTACCCTTAGGAAGTAATGCATGATGGGAAGCATTTGATATCTTCTTCGGGAGTAGGCAGTGGACAAAGTGAACTGACACCCCTACCTGAGTAAAGCAAAGGAGGTTTACTTAATTTTTACCCCTTAGTTAAGAATTAAGACATAAGACATAAGAATTTATTTCTTCCACATATGCAAAATTACAGTAACAACATATCAAAAATAGTACAATCAACTGTATCAAACATT
>JXSR01S063402.1:5556-16353 GCA_000969725.1 Ophiothrix spiculata
CGTACCAGGGATGCGTATTGTTTTTAAATACACAAATGCAAATCATACGAAAATCTGTCTCACGAATAAAAAAAACTCGTCAAAACATTTCTGTTCATTGAAATTTAAAAAATGCCGAAAACAATGAAAAACGATAATTGTTGCAAATTCATGTAAATTAACTTTATTTGAAGTGTTCATGAACCTAAAACCGTTAAATCATTAACAAAATGAAAACATTACATCAAAAACAAGTGAAATTTGTTTTATTTATTTTTAGTTTCTTAAAATATTACTACTTGAAAACAATATAAAACAAAAGAAAAGCAACACATGTATATGACAACAAAATTATGAGTTAATTTTACGAGACCATTTTTGGTTGAAATTGCCATAGAATTTCTTAGAAAGGTTCGATTGAAGTCAAATAAACACGCAAATGAAAGCTGAAACTGTGTTTAATTAGAAATTGTTAAAAAGTAAAATTGGTAGCAAATCTTCGCATTTCGTGTCTGCTTCCCCTTAATCCTTTTCAAATTGAATAACCAGTATTCGGGCAGAACTGGATATGTCTTTATAAGATGGAATCAATACATAATTGTATTACGTTACCTTAGTCGAAATGAACATACCAGCAGACACAGTAATATGAAGTTACCAATCAAAATCAAGATTAGATTTTATAATTTATCTTTTTCACGTATTATGAAGATGAGTTGGAAATTGTTTGTTGAATTTGTACTCCAACTTGCTTTTGCGCTTTTTCAAACATTTTGGTACACAGGTATAATTAAGAGATTATCAAATTAAATTACAGGAGGAGAGAAAAAGAACACACCTTACCTTTTGGGTTCAAAGTCGATATAGTTGTCAACAATAGTTGTGGATGACGACAAACATGGAAGTGAGGGAGAGAAAAAAATATAAATTAGTTTCAATTTGAACTAATAGCCAATCTAATGAGTATGGTTAAAATAGGAGTACAAAATAGATGACTCTTGTTGAAATTAATTTTATCAAGTCTTACACTTAATGCCCCCTGTTTTCTGTCTTGAGCCTAATATCTCTAATTCTTGCCTTACATGCTCTCTCAATCCAAAAAGGTAAATACTAACGGAAAACAGGTATCCTTATTTCAGTGCTTGTATTTCTGTTTAGAGTCGTGGATTTTAGTGACAATCATTCATTTTAACACTCAAAGGCCTGTATTTTTGGGATTCTCACACTGAATAACCCTCTTTTTTACCCACATCCTACATTGAAGGCTCTTTGATTTTCCCTTAAAGCAATACTATAAGATTTTAGTCAAAAATATTTTACAGTAAAAACAGCATAAAATGAAGGAAATTGACTATCTAAAAGCGTATTCAAGTGTATTTTGTCAATAAATTCCTTTGCCACCTAAAATTGGATAAAAAGCTTATGCGTGCTTTCCTATACTAACACATGTGGAATTAAATTCGGGATCCCGAATTTAATTCAACGAATGACGATAACAAAAAAAGTAAGCATCTTTGAGCCAAATCGTTTGGAGGGTATTCATATCTACCCATAACAAACCCAATAAGCCCAAAAAGTCAAAAGTCATGGGTGACGGGGACGCTTCATTTTTAACACATTATAGTATTGCTTTAAGCTCGGAGTGAGGTGCAGGATTGTGTCTTTTTGACAAAACTTTCCCATTCAATGGCAATTCTCCATTCATTTTTTCAAGAACGGCGCAGTTCTGCCAATAGCTACAATACTGCACCAATCCTTGATGTGAGGTCAGTACATTTGCATTACAACCTGGACCTCGCGGTAAAACATCTTTCTATGGCAACCGTGCTTTTTCTGTTTTTTCACATTTTTATTTACCGATTGACTTGCTTGTATTGTATATTGTAGTGTAAAACAACATAAAGGAACTTAAATTCATGTCCCTTTTTTGCAATTAGATTTTCCCAGACAAAACATTCGAATAAAAACTAGGTCGCTGTCTTATTCTAATAACAGAAATTATCGCATACTTGTGTGGTATTTGCAAATCGTCAAAATTGACGTTTCTGTTTATGTTGTTGACATAATCGTTCCCAAGTAACGGTACTTATAACTGCAGAGTGTCCCGGTTTGTCTCTGTCATGCTTTTGCAGTGGTGTTGATCGATTCCTGCATAGTGCGTAAGAGTTAAGGGTAAATGACAGCTTTCCACATGTATTGTTGTTTAATGTTTAAAGATAGTGCTATTTTTCCGAGGTCTTGCAAAAACGACCTTCATGTACCATAAATGAGAAAGTTAAATTGGGCTTGAAATTTTGACCGGCACAAACAAGCATGACAAGCTGCATGTACTACTAAAATGTAGTCAATAAAACACATTATTTTTAATCAAACTTTTATAAAATGCAACTTGCAGTACGTAAACAAAACTGATATACAATCATGATAATAGAAACATCTTTACATACTATGAAAATTATGTTCGACCATGTTTTACAAAAGAAACTGACACATGTAAAACAATTAACCCTCGTCTTCCTAAGCCTTTTTCTGTAACACGTCTTCATGAGGGGGTGTGGTTACCACCCCCCCCCCTGTGATTTTGAACTTGGTACCCCCGAAAGTTATGTTGTTTGACACTATGGTATAGGGTAGGGTCTCCTCTTTCCATTGATATCAAGATCATGAAAACCGGTTGAGGCGTTACGTAATTATGACGTCACAAAGTATTTTCGCACCGAAAATATCGACTTTTGGCAAAAATGGTCACTTTTTCAAAAAATCGTTATAAAAGTTCTAAATGTCCGATTTTTGTCGGTTTTTTTGCTAATAAATGAAGGAATCAACAATTCTAACATGTTCTGTAAGTTTCAAGTCAATAGCATGCAGATATTTTTCAAAATGGCGATTTTAAATTTTCCGAGGTGGCAACCACCCCCCTACCCGCCAACTTCGACGGCCTACCATAACCCCACCTTAGGTGGTACCCCCGATTTTTTTTCGTCAAAATGACCGAAAAGGATGTAAAAACAATTACCCAAATGCCCGGGGTCGCTTTGTTTTGCGTTTTATATACAATCATGATAAAAGATACATTTTTACATACCAGGAAAATTATGTTCGACCATGTTTTACAAAAGAAACTGACACATGTAAAACAATTAATAGCATATAGGTGACATTAACTTTAAATAAGCCAAAATTTCAATTAGTACAGACATTTGTTTTACACATCAAGTTCACTATTGACAGTTTTCTTATTAGATCATCTATTACTTGACGTCTTCTCATTGAAGTTTTTCTGAATATGTTAATCCATAGCATCTGCAAGTTTTCTAAATTATCAGATCAAGTTATACTAAGTAGATCAAATGGACTAAGGTAATACAACATTTAGATTTCATTCAGACAGGGATCTGGGAGTAGTTGACCTTATCTGATGTTATGTAATGATTGATCTGACTTAGAAACCCCTGCGTTTAGGTGAAGTGATATCTGACCTCATCTTAGGACAAGCATGTGTTATAGCATGAGCTATAACACATTTAGCACACAACCACAAGCGAATTGCCAAGGGAGTATGATTTTTTTTGCCCAATAGTGTGTCTAGACAGGGCTTGTTATCACAAATTTATATTAGGATACCATCAAAGTTTTTAGCTCCAAGACAAGTTTATTTTGCATTGCCACTGGCAAAGATTCCTAATCAGACCAATTATTACATAAGATTTTGCTATATTAGGAGAGGTCATTCTAACCAAGGGTGCTAATGTTATAGAGACAACAGAAACACATGTGTGATCAATTTATAGGTCTGAAAATTTTGACGGTCACAAACAAGCATGACAAGCTGCATGTACTACTAAAATGTAGTCAATCAAACACTTTGTTTTTAATCAAACTTTTATAAAATGCAACTTGCACTACGTACACAAACTAGCCTCAGTTTGAGGCTCATGGCAGGCTTTTGATGGTAAAAGCATAGGCCTAATGTTTAACAAGTTGTCTTCCTCTCCCCTTGTATACTATAGTATTCCATGAAAAAGTGTCATCTCCCCTTGTATTATAGTATTCCATGAAAGTGTACATCTACTAGCTGGCCATTTAGATCTCTATACATACAAGGAAACAGAACCGGTGGTTGGAAGTGGATAAATAATTTTGATACAGTTAGTTAGGACCTTGAAATATAGTTGGACTTGGAATGACTTTGACCCAGGAAATGGATAAACTTGGCCTGATATATTATGTTTAAGAACATATTACATAATGCTGTTATCTTAGGGCAATATGCAGGTTTATTTTGGGAATCTTTGTGGTGTTGATGAAAATGGAAAAAGAAGTATAAAAATAAAATATGTAAAATGGAATCTAACCTTCAATATTAAAAACTACGCGAACTGAGATTTAAAAAGAATTAAAATGAAATGTAAATTTAAATCTGAAATAAAAAAGAAAAGAAATTAAACATTTAAAACAAACATGAAAAAAGGAGAAAAAAGGGAAAAAACTTAAGGAATAATATTACCATCCCAAGTTAAAGATATAGGCCTAGAGATAAAGGGACACACAAAGGACTTGATCAAGTCTATACACAAATATGATATATAATCATGATAATAGAAACATTTCTACATACTAAGAAAACTATGTTTAACAAAAGAAACCGACACATGCAAGACAATTAATAGCATATAGGTGACACTAGGGTTTGTGAAGTGATATCTGACCTCATCTTAGGACAAAAAAAATGCTTACTAATTATAATCCATGATAACAAGCTTGGGATACTCGAATGAAAGTTCATACGTGCTGGTAGATATACATACTGAGGATTGTTCTGACTGACGTCATCATGGGTCAGAAAAGGTCATCTATCCTCACTACATCACAGGATTTCTTCTGATGTGGACATGTACTACATGTCGAAATATCAAATAGGTATGTTTCTTGTGCTGTAAGCCTGTTAAACCTCTAAGTAAGCTTGGGATAGTTTGGGGCAAACAAAATTTGCTTCTTATAGAATTCCCTTGTGGTTGTTTGGATGCGATAAATGAAGCAAGAATTTGACAAGTAAAAAAAAAACCCATGTTGTCTTAGAGACATGATAACTTTATAGGAGAGTGTAAGATATAATAAATTCGGTTTGCTAATATATATAAAATTATATACAATTATGTGCCTAATGATACATAACGATAAATTTTTGGAATTCAATGTTTATTACGAAATAAAATATACAACATGACTAACCTCTGTGAAAGGACTGGCATCTAAGCTATAAAATCTGAGTGCCAACGATCTGTTGGCTTACGTCGCCAATCTATTATATGCCTGCAAGTTTTCAAGTAGATGCCCTTACTTTGGTGTCTTCGTTTTAACGACCTATTTACGCTGAGCTACAGAAGTAAATGTTTTCTATCTTTACCTGTTTTTTCTATATAAATGATGAACGCCTCTAAGTAAAAACACCATCACGACATTACTTAAGCAGAGCCGTAGTTGTGTAGCACACCAGGAAATCAGAACACTTTACCGATTCAATTGAACGATACATATGTCTGAATGGTAGTAACCAGGGATCCATTTACTTTAAATGTCTCTTTATGACGAGTCTAACGAGAGAGGAACTTAGCTTAAAGCTTATTTCCTGCTCTTAAATGCAAGATTGTCTAAGTATTGTTATAAGCTTTAGGAGTATTAATTCGTGCAAAACAATTATATTCTGCTGGTTCACGGTGGTTTAAGGAATATTAGATTAGTTTATCTATTTTTACTAGCTTCAAAGCATGCGTTTGAAAATAAAAATCAATGTAATTATATTTCTTTGCAAACAAATAACACAGTTATTGGAAGTCCATCTTGACTTGAATGATACGATCTGATATACCTAGATTCAATATAAAACTTATTATTGATTTCATATCTATTTTGGAATCCAACATCTAAATTTGTTATTGTATACGTAGAGCATAAATATGACATTAAGATCTGACGTAATTAAAGTCGTCGTATTTGTAAGTCATAAACATAATAACATTAAAACATTTTTCACGTGTCAGGGGCAAGACAAGATATAAATATTTGTCGAAATATATTAAGGGAAACATTTGAAGGAAAAAAAAAAGGATTGAAAATTAAATATTCGTACCTAATCAAAGTGTAGTCGAAACAGCCCTACTTCTGCGTCCATCTAAGTGACCTATTTTCTTTGTTACAAATCTCCTGCGTACCAAAAAGGTAACGGTTGTCGAAAATATTTCGTTCCATACAAAATGCACAATAATAAGGAAGAAACGTTTTACCCAGACAGGCAAGGGGTTGGTCGATTTAAAAAATGTTGCCACCAGGTGAAGGGTATGGTAAAGTTAGACAAATACATAGAAGGGCGATGAAAAAATTACTTCGCGTTTTTGCGCTGACGCGCAAAAACCAAATGTTGGGTTCATATGGCCCCTTGACCACTTAAGTGTTAAATCCAGTAATATATGATTATTTTATAATTTTATTTTTCAAAATTAAATTATGAATCTGGTATTATTTTTGAGCATGCTTTCGTGACAAAATATGTTCACTTAATTTTTTCTTCATATCAGACATACTTCAAACGTTTCATAACATTAAAACGTTGAGAAATTATTGACACATTTGGTATATAAAGCACACTACGCAATATTTGTGCAGCAAACAACTGTTCCTTCCCTAAAGGGAAGATCGATTCAACAGAGTCATTACTAATTCTATTTAAGTAATGAGTTGAAGGGGCTAGTTGTCCTTGACCACTATGTGGTTTTAAAGCAATTATTAAAGGCGTCTTTACCAAGGGCATAGAGAAAAACTAATTTTGCACAAAAGATTGAACTTTTTGAAAAGGATATTGATGTACCTTGAATATATTGCCGAATGACTAATACCAATATCCAGCCCTGATGTTACCATAGCATCAGTATTAGAAATTTTATAATCCAAATAAAATTTTGCCCAATTTTTACCTTGTGCTTGTGAGCTTTCAAGTAAAGAAATCACTATCCCAGAGTCAGGCAAACAATTGCATGTATGAAAGGAAAGGTCAATTCAACAAAGTCATTACTAACTCTATTTTCATTGAAAATAATGAGAAACATGCTGCAGACCTACGTCAGGGCTACTTGACATTGACCATTTAGTTGTCATAATGTAATTTAGGCGACCTTACCTAGTGCAAAAGAAAAGCTAATGATACACAATAAATTGAGCACATGTGACCGTCCATCCCAAATTAGCTGTAAAATGCCATCTCTTGTAATTTTCACATTTCTTTAAATAATTTGCAAAAACAATGCCTTAAGGATTAAAATGACACATTAATGAACTTCACATGAGTTCCAGAAGTCAAGTTATGGTCCGTTTAAGGTTGTCAGGGAGTAAAACTGTATAACTAAGTTTAATGCGTTCAAAGATCAGTAAGCCCTATATTTTCTGTTGATTGTCTTAAAAATATGCAGATTTATTTCACATTTCCTTTCATTGTCTTGAAACGAAACTTTGCTGGCAGTTTGTAGTAAGCACAAGGATGGTGAATCTGTAAAAATATCAATTTCGGCAAATTGCGACTTTGACATGTACTTTCACCGGTAGCGCAAAATGAATTTTCTAGCATTTACGGCTCATACAGGCTGGACATCCACATATACAGGAACAATGATATACCCTGCAGGTTTGAATGACCCAAACGATTACAAAGCAGCTACTTTGCTTCACAGTACGATTAGTTTAGGAGAAAATGCCCATCAGTATCATCCATCCTACAGCAGCGAGCTGAGACAAAGATTAATACCATCTTGGCTTTAATAGAGGCTATCGTCTTTATAATGGTCAGTTGCAAATTTCAAATACCAAAGTTGTCAAAATTTCAGAAAGAAAAAAATAAATATTTTAATGTAGTTGGGCACGATAGAGTACCATTTTTGTATGGATAGAGAAATACGGTATTACACTTGGTTAGCTATGCTGATGATGGGCCGTAGTAAAAATATATTAAATGTTTTAATATTTTTAAGGTGCATTAATTGCCTGCTGGGATGGCCTGATGTGGGTTCATAATATAAGATATGGTTATAAAGATATTCATCCTATTTCACTTTTTTCCATCAGGTGAACGTGTGTAAACCTATGGAGCAACAAATGTATATTGTACTAAATTCATTGCAAATCAATGGTAGCAGGTTGAAGACAAAAGCAGAAAGAAACAGCCAATAATTTTAATCACGAATTACGTATGGAAATATATCATCACACCTTATCAAACAAACTGCATCAACATTCCATGGATGCATTATATCTTATCCCTGATGATGCCTGCAAACTGCAGTTGATTGGAACTTGGATTGGAAAGTTTTTTGAACCATCCTGTATATTAATGGGATTTGCTTACGTATTTATACACCAACAGTATGGAGCTCAAGTGTAAACCCGGGAGAGTAAATATTTTACAGATTACACAGACATATATAATGTCGACTTGTAAAAAATCTGCTTGTCCCTCGACGTTTACGGTAACGGCTCTGTAAACCGCATTCCTTTATGGATGCATTTGTATATATATCAATCATTCAATGGAGTTAAAGCATCTGACACAAAAGTATACAAGACAACGACACAATGCATGTTAGAATATATGCAACACGTGCTTGCCATAAAATATATAATAAAAAACTCTTCGTTATTTTGTTCTAACAGTGTAATATATAGGAATTGTAGTTCCCCCGCTTTTGCTGTCCCGGTTGTACAGTAAAGTATAGGCTAACAACTCTCACGCAACGTTTTATTCCGTTGTTGTGTATGGAAGGTGAACTTTGATTCAAAGAGGACCTTGAATACTGTATTTTTACACCGGCATCATATAAACAACGGCATTTTTGCGATTCAATAGTACAAGTGCATTTCATTTCAATGGAAACGCAAAAAAATCATAACGATTTGTGAATGAAGATATTGTGAATAACATTTGCAACTATAAAAGAAGACTGGCCTCAACAATTATGTATCTCCTTGTAGTTTTCTTAGGAATTGAATATTGAATAGTAGAATAACTCATTTACCAAAACAAAATTCCAATATCAATATTTTAAATGACATATTACTCATATTTATTCATACGGTCACAATATTTTATCACTGACCTAGTTATTATTTTTGCCCGAGAGAATGTCATTATCTAGAAATATTTGACGTAATAAAATCTTTCGCGCCAATTCACAGAAACGAATCGCGTGCTGAGATCTTAATACCTGTAATAGCATTCACAAAGTTATTTTAACTTGATTGTCAACAACATAGACATGTTACAATGTTATTTCTTGATATTAATACCCTAGTAACTTTGGTAAATGTTTTCAATAGTAAAAGTGAATTTACTGGATTTGCTCATACAGACAACAAGACTACAATAACTTGATGATGTTGAATAAAATGAACAATTTCATTGTTTCTTTTTTTCGTACCAAAATGTTCAGAGAAAACCTACCAAGGTATGCAAAAGCACAGTCTGATTGTAAAAGAATATTTTGTAAAAACCGATTCATTTCCATCATAGCAATTGTTTTACTTGTTCGAGACATCCCTTTTAATATCCTGGAACAAGGATGTAGCGTGGTTTTAGCAATAAACTGCTTGCAAGAAAAAAAAACAATTTAACAAAGCAATCAATCAGTAAGCTTCTCTTCTCTCTTCAGAAAAGTAAATTTGCATTGTTGTATTACCTAATCGAAAATCCCGAAAAACGTTAGACACATTAATCAAATGAATTCGATATGTAAATACGACTTGACATGCTGAGACTACGTCAAAGGTCCTTCTGTACCAGTTGTAAATATTCATCAAGCTTTACAAAAATAAATAAAATAAAGCCGGTTTCATGAATATGGACAAACTCTTTACAGCTGGCTAGTACATCAACTATATCAGGTTTCTAAAATTCAAGACGTAGATTTTCCCAGGGATATTTTACCTTATTATAGTGACCGGAAGGCAGTATAATGCGCATAATTCGAAACTGAAATATCAGAACGACAGTAATAGAAAATGATTGAAACAGTCCTTTACAGGGAAACATTTAGAGCCTGTCAAGTTTGCTCTAGCTTTGCTAAAAGAGCGTACACTCTTTTAATGATTGTAGCAAAATAAGTAAAATGTGATTTTTTATTTGTTAATTCTATGCTATTGCTTTAAATTTTCCATCTTTCTATGTCTATTCGACAACGAAAAGTCTTAGCAGGTTTCTCTTCTTTGACTTTGTGACTGTACTAATCAAACACAAGCATATATCAAAGAGCCGCTTCATAACCCAACTGATGGCTGATCGCCCGGAACTGACAGATCTTACAACCGGCCCTTACTACAAATCATAAACTTGCCGCAAGTCATGTATTTATTTTTACCAAAGTATTCAATATTTTGAAAAGAAAATGTACATTTTAAGCAAGAAAAGAAGCATTTTAATCATTTTTACGACATGTTTGGTAAATGTCGGTGTATCAGGAGTCTTAGTCCCCTGTTCTCATTGTCTTGGTTGTACAGAAACATATAGGCTAAATCAAGCAACTTCAGTTTCTCGCTTAATTCTGTTATGAACTATGGAAGGCGGATTTCTATGCCGTGGGGACTTACATTAGATTTCGAGGATAATACCTAGCAAATATTATAAACTTCGCATACCAAAATCTAAATAAAAATAATGACATTCAGCTTTTTTAAATGTATAAATGGAATTAGTGTATCAATCATTCAATGGAGTTAAAGCATCTGACACAAAAGTATACAAGACAACGACACAATGCATGTTAGAATATATGCAACACG
>JXSR01S063402.1:25398-40623 GCA_000969725.1 Ophiothrix spiculata
ATAGTGGTCATATCTAATATCCCTCGAGTTAGATTATCATTATCATTGGCTAATTTTGCTTTTAAACAATGCAGCTGACGAAATGGCATTAGTTTTAATGTGAAATAATATTGGCTAATAAACGAAGAGAAACGTTAAAGAAAGTGCCCAGATTAAATTATGGCAACCTTGCAATGACGGGGATATTCACCTTCTCAGTAATGTAACGTGTCTGTATATACTTGGTACCAATATTTGGATTTTTGCTCGTCGCACGAAAACTGTGGGGATATTATGTGAGTGTTTTTTTTTAGGTAAAATTTCGGTGTTGGGTGCATTTGGACTTTTATAGCATCTTGGATCTGCAGTCGAATTACAGATGGTCAAGAAGGTCAAATTAAAAGTAATTATGTGTTTGATATGAAAATCACAATTTTACAGTAGGTAAAATTAATTATTAATGGAGTCATCTGTCAAATATTAAAGTAGGAAGAACTGATTATTGGACTATGAATTTCTTTGTCGTTGTCGAATTACAGTAACACGTTAAATTATTTTCACTTTAGCTGTCATCCTTTTCAACACATCCTTTAAACATCATATAGCAATCGACTTGTTGACAACGTCTGACCATTTTTGCCTGTGGGTAAATATCACACTTAACTATCCATTACAATGTACTGAGACAGTTTCACAAGATATATCGTCTGAGATATAGGTATCAATATCTTAACTTAACTTAACTACATTTATAAAGCGCAGTAAACAATGTTTCGACGCGCTGTACACAGAAATAGCAACAAATTCAATACATAAAATTGATAAAATCAGTCAAAGAATCATCTAAAAACAGCAAGTTTTAAAAAGGTGAAATATCGCACACACATATCATTAAAATTCACTCGAGGAATGATAACACAGGCCACGGTATTTCACAATAAGTAATATGACAATAACCATAGAATTATTAAATAATAACTCATATTCCTTAGAGACTTTTTTTATAAAATGCTGAAGTGAACAATAACACATGGAGAACAAAATTGAAAGACTATCATAAGCTCAGGTTCACAGCAAGAAGAAGAAAACTGGAGTGCAAGGGTTCAGCCTCACACACATGACATAAGGTACAAATGCACTCTCCTCTTGAAGGATGTAACTCCATTCTCGATAATGTCACCAACTACACCTTCTGGTAAGCCATTCCATACACGAACTGTTGTGAGGATAAATGTCCGACCTGTGGAAACAGTTCTAGAGACAGGACTTGCAAGAGCATGGCAGGGCATCGATACACTTGAACGAGTGGCTCTCCTGACAACATATTGTTGTGGAAGCAAAGCATGAAGGTCTGCCGGACATGAAGTGGTATGCATCTTATTAAGGACTGTAGCTGATGCCACCCGTCGTCTTTGGTGGAGCGAAGAGATGTTAATTTCACATTTTGCTTCATCCTCGTCCACACCGATGATTCTGAGAGCCTTCCTTTGGATTGAGTCCAGCATTTTTAAACCAACATAAATGCTATTATTGTTCTTGTTGTTTGAACAGGATGTAGAATACCAGTCACATTTTTTCAGCCAATATGTTGCTTATTTCATAAGTCTCCATTGGGTTATAAAACATTGTGGAGACATAACGCAGATAGTACACATTCCTGAACGAAGTTAGATTTTTTAAAGCCTACAATAAGTAGTCCATGGAATATTTGTTTTCGTTTGTTCGTGAATACAGCAATGAAATAACCACTTATTCCCCGTTTTCTAAATACTTGCCCCTATGTTTAGGAGAATATGTATGTCATGTGTATATAATTATGCTTTAACAAAGTGATTCGATTCATCAATTGACCGTTAAAAATCTGCAAAAGAGTATAACGACATCAACCTCCATTTTGTTCTAGTTTGCATTTCATAATCTTCACGAGGAAAAACGTGTCAACCGGTTTCATTATTTTTGTATTTGCAAATTTCTCATTCCATTTTGTTCATGGGGTAAATCATTTTTATCTAACTTATAAAACTTGAAGAAGGAATGCATTAATAACAGTATGATGAAAACAAAAGTAATTTGATATTCCCATGGCACATTTTTACTTCTATATCATGGTAAGTGTGAATTATGATTGGATGAAATACCAAGCTGCCAGATGAGGGATACTCTTATCCATCATCTGTGACGCGTTAGAGCAAAGGGAGTCAAAAATGAAAATGGAGATGTTGGTATGAGTGGAAAGCCTGTGACCTCAGCTTAACATTTACACGAAATCAAAAGTATAAGACGTACTGTTCTTGGCTTATATGCGAAAATGTTTTGGATGGTATAGGCCCAATTGAAAAAAAGCTTATTTAGAGAAAAACGGGTTTATTCACGACTACAACTTCGAGGCCCGTATCTCGGAATGTGTTTTTTCGACTGAAGGTATATTTTGCTGTAGTGCGTCAAATTTGTACTTTACTCTATCACATTTCAAAATTATGAATAATTCTCATTATTTGATACAATATCGCTTGATGATACATATTATCAGCTATGTAAATATAGGAGACATGATACTTTCCCAGGAGTATTTACTACCCTTGATGTGGTGAGAAATATTACTTAAATATGCACAAAATTTGATAACTTGTGCAGGGAAGTGACGTCATATATTTCGAGGTACCTCTGCAAGTCGGAAAGGTGTGAGAGTTGCTTTGTCTGTGTAATAATTTTTCTATAAATAAGGGCACATGGTTTCAGACGTTTGCAAGGTTAGGATAAAAATGTAGCGTAATTTAAATCCATACACTAATAACAATCAATAAAAGGGGCAAATTTCATTTTCGTAATGTAAAAATGTCAATGTCTTGAAAAAATTGTTTTTTTTTCTTGCATATTCTTGCAGATTCGTAATTTTATCCTAAGCCAAATTTTAGAGCAAAAACAGCCCAGTTACCTATCTTTAGTATCGTTAATCTATGTCTAAAAATAATACTGATCAAAGATATTGTTAGCTCGTTTATCGTGCAGAGGTACATTATAGGAAAGTCCATATAGAATATATTTACAATTCACCTTGAAAATAATAATATCTTTTCAATTTAGTATCTAAATTCAAACATATATTTTTTGTACATGCATTAAATACCAAATAGGTCTGAGATACTTGATTCTCATCTAAACATCAAAACAGATCCTACATACATTAACCTTCTTAAACGTCTTAAATTTAGACTTCAATATAAAATGAAATATTGACTTTAATATAACAAAGACAATTTAAATTACCTAATTAGGAAGGGAAGTATCTCATAAATAACTGTTATTATCATCCTGTATATCTGGAGTTTTTCAAAGCAGTGTAATTTTACATATAAATGCATTACCAAATAACCCTCCTTTCTGCTGCAAATTACCATTGAACGTTTTATTACCAATGTCAAGGACTGTTCATTTTCTTATAATACTAACATTTCAGCTTTGTTATTTTCTATTTCTTAAACAATTAGAAACCAACTCATTTGGGTTACGGCTCTTGTAATAAATTGCTATAGGGAAAATATATTAATGCAAAAACAAGCATCCTTATTATGAACACATATGATGAAAAAAATGAACTTGTAAAAAACAAAAACATAAATAAGGTATTTAGATTAAAAAATACATGATTGAGGGGTTCCTCTACATTTTTTATCAATGGAAATAGTGTCTGTTAATTAAATGAACTCTTTTCAGATTGAGTGACCAGTGTCCAACAGAACAGGACATGCCTTAGGAGGGGGAATTACTTCTTGCATATTGTGTTACCTTAGTCTAAATGACAAATCATTCAACTGTATAAATCGGTAATCTGAAGTTACTAATCCAATTAAGATTGCATTTCATAATGTGAACTACCTCTGTCACGTATTTGAAGATGCGTCGAAAATTGTATTTTCAATTGTGTGCTTATGGCGTCTTAAAAGAATGGTACTTGAACTTATACATAATCAGGGGTTTTTTCAAGTCAATTATGGATGGTTGTAAGACAGCTAGTTGGGAAGTTAAGCTTTGTAGAAAGAAAAAAAAAATATTTACCTGCTTGATTTCAAAGTTGATACCATTATTCAGCATTAACAGGATATGAAAGAGAGAAAAAACGATAGATATGGATTAGTTTCAAATTTGGTTAAGAACTAGACTAATAAGTATTATCAAAATATGACAAAGAAAAAGCTGTCGATATTACATTGCATAACATGAAAATGGCTAACGTGCCAAATTCTAGCATATCACCATTGACACTATTGTGTTGGTGCAAGGTGATATTAAACTATTTTAGTGATGATAATACTAAGAAATATAGCAGCAATATAATTAAAGGGAAATGTATATTTGTAATGAAATGGTATATACATTGAGACTTCAAACTAACTTAACTAATACTTCCCCAACTAAAATGGTTTGTCGATTATAGCGCTACATTATATACTTCATTGTTTTAATAACCTTGTATAGTTCGATCGTCTTTATTTCCATTTTCTTGTAGCCATAAGCTGCTGCAATTATTTGTATTTGGAACTGTGTGCGACAATAAAACCTCCATCTCATGGAGTTTGCGGTGGTGCCTGTACTACATGGAGTATACTACAAACTGCAATTGTAATACTAATAATGCAAATATTTGTAAGAAGAAAAATGAAGCTCAACTTTTGAAAATAGTTGTTGTTCTCAGAACACCCATAAGAAAACTGTATTCTGCCACTGTTAAATGGTCTATCATGACTTGTTTACCTCAATGTCTTATTCTTTTTATAAGCAATCAGGCATCAAATATTTACGATTTGTATTTATACTTAACAAGATTCTGTCGTACATCTGTGTATAAAATATTTACATAAGATGGTATGATAAATATATGAAAAAATAAGTACAACAAATGACATATATTTTAAATTTAAAAGTGTAGTCCAAAGTTCCATATATTGATATATTTTGGTCATAATGATTTTTTGTCAGGTTAAGGTGTATGTTTTTTTCTTGAATTTTGGGTGACATCTCATAAGTGCTCCAAACATGTTAAATTACCTATCAAATAAATCGTTGTGTTGCAATTATACAAAAAATGTATAGTTTTACATAATTGTACATATGCTTCAAGTGAAATAAGCATATTTTCAACAAGGTCCGATATGTCAAATATACATTTACTGAATTAAAGGAAGTACGTTTGAAATTATGGCACATTTCGAAATGTTGACCTTAAATTTTCTAGAGCAAGAAATTCGGCGCAAATTATTGCTTTTCAATTACATAAATTAATAACAGATATGAGATGAAATTACTCACTGATTTTGCAAATACAACCATACACTCTTAGAAAGCCAGAATCAAATATGAGCTTATCCTTATTCCGTATCAAAATATGATCCGGAAATGGACCACATCTGATCCTTTTCGGATCAAATTAATCCTTTTTCGATCAATCTGATCCTTTGTTCATATTTTTGATACGGTATCAGGATAAGCTCATATTTGATCCTGGCTTTCTAAGAGTGAACATTTCATCAACATGATGCTTAATAAAATTCAACTGTTACACAATTTCAAAGTCTTTAAATCCACTTTTCTCAAAGCCGATTTAATGGAACACAGCAGGCGGCGGCGGACACGATAAATAGCATCCACTAGATTTAGGGACGAGAAATTTCTAAAACGCAATTTTAGGGTACGATTTACGTGCAGTTCTATTGGGTCACGTGAACACGTATTGAAGAAAAAAATTACAAAGATCATATTTTTACCTTTCCTCAACAAATTACAAAAGTGTTCTTACAGTAATCAACATAATTATGTTATTCTAAATCCGCTGGGGTTCACGCGTGAACCCCACTTTTTCTATATGTTATCATAATTCTTTTCCGATTACGAAAATAATTTTAGTGATCATCCCGGAAGTTGTATTTTTCCACGAATCCCAACGGCTTTACGCCGGATGCGGTATAGGACATGACGCAATAGGGGATCGACTACGATGCCGTATGACAAGAGCCGGCAACCAGTATAGTTGCCACGACCTCCCTCCTCTGGAACACAGGAATTTCTTTGGCTAAACTCTTCAATTCTTTTAAAACATTTAAAACATGTTTGAAAGAAATTGAATGTAACTGTATTTGCATTATGGTTGGCCCTACTTCAGCCGTATTATTACTACTGATGTATAAATCAAAAACGTTATTTCAATGAATATTAGAGGATATCCCGGTAGAATAGATTAAATCCGCACATTAGTTTGTCTTGTACATGAAAACCGATTTTGCCCAGACTAGAAAAACAAAAACGGTTTTTACAAGTGCAAATCATATGTCGTCTTCAATTGCTTAGCAACGGTAGAGTTAATGCTACATGTTAGCTCAATACCGTAGGTGAACAACCGATCACTCAAGATTTATTTTGTTTTCCGACAAATGATAGTATTCTGTGTTAACATCCGTAGTATTTTACTTTTGAAATATGTCCTTCGTGTGTCTATAAACCTGATTAAAATATTCGATGCCAGACAAAGCACAAGGCTCATGATGTAAATATTACATTTGATTTTAATTAAAACATTCATCCTGTCATTGCGGTTTCAGTTAAAGCTGACTTTATTTTGCATACTACATTTGTATGCTACTGTACATAGTTTCTTCATCAAAAGCTCTATTCCTAAAGTTAGAAGATTTTTTAATCATATCAAAGCAGCCATTCAACATCACACTCCTTCCAAATGTTACGAAATAATAAGTTTAATTTACTTCTTCTTATTAATAAATTCCAAAATACAAAACATTTCTACTGGTTGTGCGCTAAAGTTATTAAATGGTGAAGAACGTGCGATTAATGCTTTATTATTGATATCGTTGATATAATATAAGATTCAGTTGAAACCATCCAAACTATACCATTAACTATATCGTTGATATAGTTAACATTTAGATTATTTTAAAAACAATAGTGGCGAAAATACACTAAATGCAAATCTTAATTTGAAGGACTAATTTCAATTCAAATAATGAAATTCAGCATACATAACTTGTTGTAATTTACAAACAAAATCGTAAAACTGTTCAAACGGTTATGCAAATTAATATAATTCATTACAGGGTCTTTACAACCATTAATAATGAATTAAATCAGACTATATCAGCTTATCTTTGCAGAACATAACGAATTTATTAATTCTTTATTCATCTAAAAGTATTTAATTTGATATGCATATAATTCATTGAATATTTTTGAATGAAATTGAATTCGCGTGTATTATAGGTGTTATATTCTACAAATATGCAGCAAATAAAATATAAACAAGGTGCAAGTTGAAAATGGTTTTATTGTTAATTTAATTAAATATTCATTTTTATTTCTTTATAAACATAATTAAGAGCAGAAAAAAGTTTGAATAGAAAATTAAGGAAAATATTGCTATTTCAATAGCAATTACGAGATAAATATCTGCAATGTTCTTCATCTTTATCGCTGATTTTCATAACGTAATAAGATTTGCTATAATCACATTAACCAGAAAATATCACCAAGAATCTTCAGATACTTACTTTATCAAAATAATTCAAAAGGTCGGTAACTGCTATTAGATTTTGTTTGTCACAAGATTGCACAAAAATTTAGACTAATATCAAATAAATGAGCATGTCTGATCAGCATTTTAAATTCATCAACCTAAAAGTAAACATCTGTTATACATCACGTACAAAAGTGGATCTGGTCAGCTTTTAAATATTTAGAAAACAACACACCATCATTTCCTGATAAACTATACAAAAGAATCCTTTATCTTACTTGTACATTCGCCTGCATATCAAAATTCTTAGGCAACAAAGTTTTTATAAAAAAATTCATACGGAAAACACGACTAAATTCGAATTACATCATTTTGTTTCTCACAAATTCCGAAGGGAAAACATGCTATCACAATATCAGTATCAACGGGGATTGCATAAGTACTATACGATATATCCTTCGATGCTCACAATCCCTTTAAGATGCACTTTTCTGATATTGCTTTTGAGCGGAAGGATTTGGAGATAATTATATAGTTCTGTTTGCTCTATTAACATAATGTGAACGAGCATCAGCATATCCCAGTAAAATTTTCTTACCATCGTTTTTGTTTACTGCAAAAAGTTTTAGATTCTACGCTATTCTCTAACATTTTTGTAAAATGTGCAAAGCAATAGTATTAAAGGTACAGTTTCTCATCCCTCTGGGCTCAACCGGATGTTTTGATACCATATAAAAGCCCAATTTTTTCTGATTCTTAATCCAACATTTCACCTCCAATTTCTTTATACTTCTATGTAAAATCATTGGTATACCTATTTTCTATTTCTTTTGTATTTTCATAACAGCCTCATACCAGAGTTGCATACTTTCTTTTGCCTCTCCTGAGAAAACAAGAAGTAAGCTGCGGTTAAAATTTCACTATCAGTTGAAAAGTACACACATGCTAAGATAGGAACCAACACCTTTAACATACTCAAGGGTTTCCCCATGATTTTCAGAATAATTAATTCCATTCTGCTCAATTATCGTATTCCTTTTCAAACTACACATTACTCTTTGGCTATAATTTCAGTTAAAAATCAGTCTTGGACAATAGTAAGACAAAATATTTCTCTTTTTATTTTCGAGTTTTCCTCCAGAAACGGATTGATTAAATATTTACGGATTGAATTTGATACGGTTTAAAAGTTGATGATCACTGCAGTGTTATAGTGTGACTCGGCAGCCAATAGGAATTTTCTCTATGAAGGTACCTAGTTAACGTAGCAGGTTGCAGACTTCTACTATCAGCTGTATAGAAAATAAAAATATGTCTGAAACCATTCTACACCATGACACATATGGATGAGTGACTATTCAGTCAAAATTTCATTCATTAACTTGTCAAAAAAGTTTAGAAAATGAGAACAACATAACAACAAAAATACCCCAACACCAAGGAGCTTTAAATTCTGTACATAATTTAAAGAAATTTACTTGGTAAACAGTTGTATTATCTATAATTGAAAGACTGAAGATATCCTATCAAGTTGAATTTAAGATAATAACCCTTAAAAGGCATATTTAACACCGATCTTAGCAAACAAATTACTAGAATACACCTTATGCACGCTGCTTAAATTTCGTGTCAAATGCACACACAGGGCCCTGTTTAACTAGCAAAAACATAGCTTGCTTTATCTATCACATCTATATGGATGTCGTCAAGTGCTACTCTAAATATGCCTAAAGCTAAAGAGTGATTCTTTTCGGGTAAGGTAAGCCTACTGATTCCTGTCTATGCACGAATTGGACAGATCGGTTGACTTCAGTGTTGCTCAAGGTAGATGTTAACTGAGTTTGGGAGAAATTGATACGCTTCATTCTTAGTCATAACAGCGTGTGGGAAAAGATTTTGAACTTTGCAATTCCTCCGTAGCTTTATAGCTCGGTAATTTAGTTCAAACAAATTAGTGAATAATGAATTAGTTAAGTGTTTTTTTTTTTAATATTTACACATTAAGGAGAAGAGTAATTACTTCAAGGTAATAACTTGAAACTGCTACTTGTTTTAAAACTTATTATTCTTTCTTTAGAAATAATATTCGACACAACGACCTTCCGATAGCAGTAGATCAAAAATATTAGCATTTACTTTTAAGTCGGTTCGGAAGTCACGTTAATAGTTAAGCTTTTGCTCGGTCGTCGGGGCGCTGCATACATTGTATACCTGGTGGTGAGTCATAGCAAATAAGTTATTTTGATTCAATTAAAACTTTTCAAATTGTGAATTACAGAAAAATAGTTGATAGATGTCAATTTGAGAAAACAACCGGTGTTGAAAAGTTAGATGGAATGTTTGCACATATAATAAATGAAACACAATACGCGATGATGGCAATGTTGTTTTGAAAACAACAGACGGCTTATATTAAAAAAAAGCAACATTAGATTTCCTCTGAGGATAAAGTACCCTTGTTCATCAAGGCTACAAGGTTCCACACATATGTTGTGCATTGTACCAGTCTGGGATATTTGAAGGTGTTAATTTTGCTTTGTACAACAAATACTGTTTCCTGTATCAAAAATCAAAATACTCTCTTAAAATAAAGTGCATTAAAGATTTGTTTTCCTGTGGGGAGCATCCTTTCGTTTAAATGGTCTGACCAACGCTTCTGACAAAGAACCTTTTAGTTTAGAATGGCTGTTTGTAGATGCTTTCAAAATTTAAGTAGGGCGTCAAGGCCTATTTTGCTTTCATGTACTCTGCAAATAGCAAAGAAGAGATAAAAGCAAGTCCTTTTTAGCATTACACATGGCTTTCGTCTTGCCTAAAATCTGTTTGTACTATTGTACGAAAAACCAAGATGTACGAAAAACCAAGAAATTGCTTGACAACCATCCTAGGATTTGAGAAGACTTGACAGCATACTTCATATAAACAATGTTGACAATGTTAATATTAATATTGACATGAAGTAAGTAATCAGTCTGTGCTATTCTAAGGACTAATGGATATTAATTGTGAGTGATAATAGAAATAAAACCTTAAAGGTGAAATTTCTATTACCATAAACAATAGAATAAAAACAGCAAAAATTATGACATGAATAACACACTAATGATGCCTTGAAGCGTTTCAGGTATTCACTAATTCACTAAATCATATTATATATATTTGTTTCGAGTAGTAGCATTCTTATTCTTAAAACAGCTCCATTTAAGCAAAGTTTAAGTGTAAGCAATCGTTTAAAAATGTTTGAACTAGTTGAGAAAACTATTAGCATAGAAAAGCTACATAAACCCTTGTACCATTAACCAAATGAAATGAGATATGCGTGGATGTGTTATTGTCTTTGAAAACAACATTAGACCTATAACACATAAAAATCTCCAAAAATAAAATACTTTTTTCAAGGCCAAACATTTGGAAAACTAATGAGTTTACATTCATGTCTCCAGAGTGTCACGGAAAGGTTACCGCTGTGTAAATTGTCAGTCTGTGATATCTTAAAGGTTATAGGAATATCTTGCTTTGTTCGACAAATAAAGTTTAGCGAAGTTTATTAAAATCCAATCCTTTGAATATGCTTCATTTTGTTTTAAGTCTAACAATAAAAGTCCCGGGAAAAGTAGCCCTTGAGGCATCTAAGTGATACATTGGTAAATGTCAGTAGGTATTTAGAACTTCATCTTTACATATGTTAAAGTAAGTCAAACACTTCAAATCTACATCTAAGTCAAATTGTACTGAAAAACATCGGTATTGCGATTTTCTTACTGCCGCACAAACAGTTATAACTGACCTGAAACCTCAAATCCGAATACGCAGAACGGCGAAAAAGTCATATTTGAGTAAGCAACAATTAGACGAAATACTTAAAAGGAAATATTAAGAAAAAATCATAAGTACCCTTGTTCAAGATACTTATCCGAATCACCCAATACAGACTGTCCACGAATGATTTATACCCGATTTCAAAAAATCATCTTCTACATTTTCCATAGGTTTCATCAAGATATCATGCTTCATTGCTTTGTGCGATGACGTAATACAAAATCTAGGCAAATGTGGTTTTGATCAGTACAAATAATCATGCAGGTAAAATAAATACTGATAACTTGCACACTTACAAATGTTTGCAAAGTTTAAATAACCGATTTCAAATCTTTTTTCTTCGGTTTTGTTATTTCTATGATCTACAAAAAGCATTACCTTAGAGACTTGTTAATCTATTCCTACTTGGCCTACTACAAATTAGCAAGATAGTCTTAGTCAAATATGGAGCAAGACACCATATTGGCGGGCCAGAAGTTGTGGAACCACAAATCTGTTGATTATGACAACATACTTCGGCGCGTTGAAGTTTCCGTCCCCAAATACTCAGTTGGTACCCATAATACCCATCCAAATTAATTTCTGAATGTATTTCACGTTTTAACTTTAGAGAAGTAAATGAGGGTTTCAGGGTAGTCAGTTTTGACTGTTTAAGTTCAACAATTACACTGATTACAAATTTACAATTCGCAAAATATACACTGTTTAGAAAAATGTGTATAACTTTCCACAGGAACATCCGATTTTAAAAATTTAAAATTCTTCAGAAACCTTAAGAGTTGTATAACTTAAAATTAAACAAGATTTGACCAAAACTTTACCCAATTTTCCATAAAAAAGATATGATAGCCGGGTATAAATCATTCGTGGACAGTCTGTATATGTCATGTGTAACAATTATAGCCATACTAAAACTGTTAAAATAAGTACATTCAGGGAATCTGTGCAAATATTTGTTACGTCAAGTAGTATGTAGGCCTTTTCAAAAGATTACACACCTTATTTTCACTACAGCAGAATATCATATCTAAACCAAATCAAGTTGAATGTTGCCTTTTTGCACAGTTAAGAGATTTCTCTATTCAAAATCAAGATAAGTGGTGCTCCGGTAAAATGAGCAGAAAGTCGCGAGTTTTAAAAAAATGCGAAATTTTATGCCATATTTTCAATTGATGTCACTCTTTCCTTACCCATTTTTCATTTAGAGATCAAAATGTAGGGCAGTTGAATATCTGGCAATAAGAAATAGCCTAAATTCGATGTTGAAGTTACTGAATGCCATTGTGTTTAATAGCATTTTTGAACAATTAACCGTAAATAATTGCACTTTCCGGCATAATTGACCTTCAAAACTCTAGATATAAGTAAATTCTTAAGCATGAATGCATTTAATGTCAAAAATAAGAATAGAAATTCAACCTTGTTACCACTTTTTTAATTTAGAAGCCATTAATTCAAAATCTTCATTCTTGACTTTCCGCTCATTTTACCAGAGCAACCCACAAATCATCTGTTGCATTAACTATCAATTAAAATTAAAGATTGAGTATAAAGGAGAGTATGGTTTTATTATTTCAAGTTGATCTTTCATGAAACTATCCCTTGACATACACATTTCTATTCGTGTGTCGTAGAGGCTGCCTCTTCTTGATTTATCTATATTTTAAAGAGACAGGAATTGTACGGCTTGCATTACTCGACAACCATCGACATTTTGCCTAAGGTTTATTTAGAAAAGCCTTTACAGCAAACTTCACAGAACACTCGTATAAACAGTCTAGGCACAAGATAGTTCCATTACGTGACTCCATCGGTCTGTGCAACATATTTTAAAGGCTAAGGAATTAAGGTTTAATTTCAATGACGTTCTCCGATTAAAAATTAGAAAAGTTCATGAGAAGAATTGTTGCCTTAAGATAGTAATGTTATTTTCGATATTAAAGAAATGTGTTGAACTTGACAAACTTGTGAGGCGTTTTATTTATTTACTTGTTTATTGTTATTACATTAATTTAGTTATGATTGCATTATTATTTTTTTCCCCAAATTAATGAAATAGACATACAAACATTAAATTAGCACTATTCGGATAATTTTGACTTTAATATGGCTGTTCAGATACGTCCAGTGTATTTTTTCTATTAATATAATGAGTCTGATTCCACAACCTTCAATGATTAAACAGCTGATCAAAAATTAATAAGCATTTTACCACTCAGATTTAAAACGTTGTGCACTTGCTTTTGAAAATACGTTCTTGTACGTGAAAAAAATGTTTGTATGCATGTTGCCAGTTTGAGAAAACAGTTTGTTTGAAAATGAAGTTGATATTGGCGCCATTAGAAAAATTAAAACAGGAAGCGATGATGTCTTGTAGTATTTGAAAACAACTTCAGAAATAATACAAATAGAAATATCCCATACAAATTAAATATTCTGGTTTAAGGCCAAACATTACAAAAATATAGAGTTTACGTATAAGATATCGGGTGTTACGAACAAACTTAAAAAACGAACAAAATTAAAAAATTGTCATTTCCCTTGACCTTTGACCCTTAAGGAATGGTCAGGCGATAAGGTCATCATGGACACTTGATCAGTAGTCAAGATGAACAATCTGCCATCTAACATTTGAAATCAGACACATTTTGAAAATAATTGGACCTTTCTTTCAAAATCTGACCTTAAAGAAAAGGTCAGACGAAGTGGTCACCATGAAGGGTTTTTTTTATCAAGGGTTCAAGACGAAAAGAAAACTTGGCAACTTAATCTTCCACATTGGACAAATATGAGATTCTATTTCAATATTTCTAAAACTCATAGCGAGACCAATATTTGTGAGTATCATGCAAACAAATCCATCAAAATCTGATATCTCTGTCCGTTTGGGGGGAAATCGGACAGCTGAGAACATAATAATGGTTGAAATCCGATAAAGTATGTGGTAGAAGAAGCAAATTATTAGAAGAAGAAAGAAGAAATGAAAAGAAATTAATAAGTTACGTATGCCGAGTAACTTAACAACATCAGAAATGGAAATTACACTACACATGTAACATCCCAATCAATGTGATGGTAGTCGGGTATCTACAGGGGGGTTACCGGGCACCCCCCCAGGACTCTACCAAACCAACTTTTTTAGCTTCGTTTGATGGTCCTAAAACACATTTGAGATGTTAACAAAATTAATTTCCCGATGCACTAGCGATATTCAAGATGGCGTCCAAAATGGCCGCCAAAATGCTATATTTTCATTATTTTAGTTTTAAAACAACTCATAAACCACTTTATGTCAATTTTTTACAGGGAAACTGCTTTTGGGGCTGTAAGAAACACATTTGGCTTGAAATAAGATCATATGCATGTTTCAAATTCAAAATGGCCGCCAAGATGGCCGCCAAAATAGCATTTGGTCATGTGTTATATACTAGGTAACCTAATACAGCGGTGCAGTAACAAATTCATTACTGCACTATGTTTGTCATGTCGTAATTCCCTTATTTTATGTCATACATTAGTAAATGTGGTGTCATATGAGAGAGGAATAAATATATTTTAATAAAATGAAAACTGTATGTGTTTAGCTTATCTGGTGTTTAATTGGGATCAATTAATGTGATAATTAATCAAAGCGGTGTAGGATGCGGAGCCGCAGGATGCGGAGCCGGTGATTCACATAATTGGGTGCGATTCCCACATACTTGCATAGATTTTCACAATTTTTGCACACAAGAATACGAAGGTAAAGTTACACATGTGTCATAAAAATATATGGAATTGAAGGTGATCTGGGGTCAATTGGGGTCAAAAAAACTCTATGATCAAGATAGGTACAAGTGGTTGCAAAATTTGTCACTATTCCCACATACGTTTATGAATTTTCATAAGACTTGAGCATTAGGATTACC